>JADLZK010001773.1:0-222876 GCA_015847255.1 Hyparrhenia diplandra
GGGATAATATTAATAATAATGGTGTAAAAAAGCATATAGATCGCGTGATAAGATAGCAATCTTATGAAACCAACAGATAATATTAAAGTGACATCTGAGTAGAAACGAGTTTTTGTGAAAAGTAACACATGATCAATCAGCGATATACTCGGGCTTGTAAATTCTATTTTTATGGGCTTTTATATAATTCACCTAAAATAATGGTGTACAACACTCATTATTTTTGAACAGGTTCCATTGTGATCAACTGGAAACAAAATTAATCCTAGTTTTTAATCAGAAATTAACATCTTAAAAGTGGTCAAAGTTAGGAGGCATAATAGATGTACACAAAAGTAATCAGATCAGATCCAAATACAAATAACCAATTAGCTGAAGTTAGGTTGGGTCCTCGGTGCAAATAATGCCAAAAATGTGGTGAAAATTGATGAGGCATCAGAATCGAGGACTATGAGTGATATCAAGCACAATGTTCTGGCACAGCTTGCGAGAACGCTAAGACCAATATACAGTGACTGGGATTCACAAAGACTTGCAGAAATTGCATAAAGAAGAATTCAGAACACCATCAGTTCAGGCACTATGGTAGCAACCATGATACAGCAGGCCAAGTTTACAGACTGCAAGGCATCCCCAAAGCGAACGTTTTTCGTAGCGTGCGTTCATACATCTCAATGGATTGTCAAAGTTGCAGTAGTCAGCACCAACAGAGAAGTCATAGAGCATCTTGCTATTTAAAACAACAGCAGGACCACATATCCATTTGTACCTTGCTACGAGGAAACACGGCCTGGGTGCGCCCGGCAGATGTGTTGCTGCTGCAAAAATCTAACATGATAACCCATTACACATAGCGATTCAGTTCACAAATGCTAGGAAGGTAATTCTCAACCCGTGAAACATTGGAGTCAGTCACATGAGTATCTACAATATGTGTAGATACGAACTTGGTTGAGCAGTGGCCCTCTGCCTTGCCAGCAGACCTTCCCTAGGGCAATGGTCTGAGTGCATAAAAATCACCATGACTGCAGATCACCTAATGCCAAATACGATACAAAGACATCAGTTTCAGTAGTTTTAGAAAGCATGCAGTGAGTAGCGTAGCTAGAAAGCATACAGTGACCAAACGGTTTTAAAAAGCCTATTATTAGCAAATTGTAAAAATAAATGATATCAGAATGGAATGAGCTTGTGTTTTTGTCAAGGAGACAATTGGTTTCCAAATGATAAGAAGACAAAAATATGACTATGTGACATTATTAGTTTAATACAAAAAGTTTCTAGATAACATAAAAGCATTTATGTACCCTGACCAATAATTTTGTACTGTGAAATCTAGTCTAATCAAATAAAACCTAACTCTAGAGGATTGTTAGCTACACAAATATAACACAAAACTTCTTGAAAAGAATAATAAACTCTATAGAGCCTCAGTTGTGGCCTGGCAAAGGGACAGGTGTGGCCATCGCCAAATATACTCCCTACGATGTCGTTATGGCGCCCGATAAAATTCAAAGGGAGCATCGAGGCCCAGTCGGTGATCCAAAGGCAATATATCTGTCACAACAGAGATGAAAGGGAGCATATCTCAACAATCTGTTGACAAGAGGAGGTTCTGCAGCAGCCAACAAGGACAAGCTACAAACCTTCTACTCCAAGATCAGGACCTGCTGGATGAGCTGTTCTATGAAATGTCACAGCAAGAGATTTAAGTGCTGCTTGTCCTTCAGGTTGAAGTGCTCTGAGTATCTGACTCTCTTCTTCTTGTGGAACAACAATCTTCTGTGCATCCACAAGGGAGGCTGAACTCAGAGCCAAAAATGGGTAACAGGACAAAAATGCTCTTGCTTTGTGCATCCAAGTCAGCTATCAGTTAGTTTTCAGACAACTATCATTTAGAACCAGGGTTGTTGATCTTGCAGTCAGATTTATCAACTATAAAGCAGGAAGGAATATTGAGTTTAGACAACATGTGATCATTCCTGCTATTGCAAAAATTGCTTTGGTTGTAAAAATGGTTGTGATTCTGATCGGATTCAGTGTCCCCTAGTCTGTTTAATTATTTGTCAGTATTCTGCTTCCATGATATTACAGTCATACATAAATGTGTTTACTGCCGCACAAGAGATATTTTTATTTGTTCTTGAAAGAGGGTAATTTTTCAACTTCTCATGTTCATATGTTTTTCAAGCTGAGCGTCTAAAATCCATGTACAAGGTACATGGGCGTGCTTTTGTGTCATGAAAAGCCCTTATTTTTAGCTCCTGAAAGTTGCATCAGTGTACAAAAATAAATTAGACTTGTGCAGCATATTGTTATCTCATCATGCTACCTTATTGTATGGAGCCGGTGACTATTTGCTTTGGAAGGAAAAAATAGGGGAAGGCTTCTGACTTCCTATTTCTGAGCTCACAAATGCAGCCATACACTATTTGTGTGATTGATGGATGGAATCAACCAATGCATAGCAAAGAGCTAGTGTTTACTAAATACGGCACAACACACAGTTTAGATGGCAGCAATCTACTGGCACAAAACACACAGTTTAGAGATAGAAAAAGCTTCATTACTGTCCTTGACCATAAAATTGGAAGCAACATTGCTTTTGTGAATAGGCAACTCATCTAGGTATTCCGTTTGAGAATGAAAAGCTATGAGAAGTGGATCAAAATGTTTACTCTAATAGTTTATCCCTTTTTGGATAAATGGGAGGCACCATCAGTTACATTGTAGCCATTCAGAATAGGTGAACTCTGGAATATCTAAAAGATTCTCTCGGCCTCATCTGAATTAATTCAAGCTAAAAACATGGCTGACAAATTTACAGCCATGGCTAAAAAGAGAATATAAAGCAAACAATAAAAATTTGAGCTCTACCAGAAATAAAAACGAATCTGCTGTCACACACAAATAATTCAGCCCTCCCATCAAAAACCTAAAGACCCAATCAGAAGCACGACATGTCATCCAATTGAGGAGCACACGTCCCCGATGCCACTGGCACTCCCTCAAATTCTGAGCATTTCAGCTTACTTCCGACTTGCAACTCTTTTAGCAATGTGTGGCACCTAATTTACATTCCTAAACCCTTTTACTGCTTCTGTGACAAGCAACACCTGTGAGGGCATTAAAAATGTGGTATATTGAAATTTCAGAAATAACATTCATTAGAAGATTTTCACAATACAATGTGGGGCAGCTTGATCGCTTAACTTTTCAGTAGGGAAGTTCGATTTGAGAAATTCACTTGACTATCTTCTCTAGCTTCATGGGAAGAAAAACTCAATTAAAAATTCCAATTAATATGGAAGTACAAGATATGGTTACAAAGATTAACCTTACGACGCCTTGACAAGCCCCCATTCTAGGTTTAGCTCGAGATTGGTGCCAATATGACACTTAGATGTCTTGAAAAATTCACACTCACATGTGTTATTGAAGAACAAATAGTCATTAATGCATGCCACCACTCTCCATAACCAAGTAAAAAGTGCAGCAGCCAGATTGAATCAATAAAAGCTTTGCCTGGTTTCAAAATGACAAGTAAAAATAAAGTCTCAATATAGTGTTTTATACAGTAGAAATTAGTTTAAATGATAGAGAGCACTCATTTAAAAGCAATTATAAATCTATTTGGTAGCAGTTTATATTTCTGAAGCATACCTTCATGTTAAACCCAGCTTTAGCATTGTCTTTTAACTAAACATGCCGCAAAAGGTCCTTTTGCCTTGACATCCCCTTCCCTCTGTTGAGATTTAACTCTTCCATGAGATACAATAGAATTTAGCAAGAAATATAAGAGTGACACTTTCAGTGATATCATCTGGAGATAGCACATAAACTGAGAGGCATCAAGAAGCAAATATTTGAATACACACAAAATATACAATAGCACAAAAGGCACCGCCATATTAGCGATAATCTATTGAGTTCACATATATCGACCACACAGGCTCGGGACAAAGAAATCACAAATGAGAGAGCTTTTAAGATGGTGAGAGCTGAGAACAAAAATGAGTCATCTTACAGAGTTCTAGAGAAGCTAAATAAATACTGAATAATATCCCAAGCCACTTATTCCATGAGATATTTAGAACGACATATTGACATTCTAATCTTGTGCAGCTTATATCCTTAATCATCAAGCATCTACATATATCCCTTAATCGTGAAAGCATTTACAACTAAGAAAAACGCTGTATACTATCCCTATTCATGCAAAAGACCAGCAGATTATTCCAAGGTCATTAAAATCTTTTTCTAATAACATTAAATCATCACAATCTGGTTATCCTAATGCTACAATATGCGCACCTAACTACATCTGGTTGTCTCCCAACCCCTGCATTTTAAAAAGGTTTAGAAGCATATTGATTGGTCACTGAAATTGAAAAGACAGAGATGCAATTGGTGTACTGACCAGATCTGAGTCCTGACTTAACAGCATGAGGTAATTCGCGTGCGATGTTCATGCTACAAACTCTTTACTGCTTACTTAGGATTAAATCACATAACAACTTAAAACTGTGAAAGTGAATCGCCTTGAATAAGTGTCATATTTCTCGTTTTACTTTCTATACGCCATGGCACAACAAAATCTGTAGTGCCGACACATATGGGTAAGTCACAGTAAAACACATTTATAAAAATGCAAAAAGAAAATATCGACGTAGGCTGAACCCATTCTTTTCACTTGAAAGGATTTGTTCAAGTCACACAGTAAAAACACATCAATGCCAATCACATTCACAGCAAGAGCACAGCACTGGAGCGGGATACTAAGAGAAGTTAGCAGGAGCGCACCAGCATTTATTCTTCTTTGGGCGAGATCGAGAAGTTAGCAGGTATTCAAATGTAGTGATGGTCGGTGCCGCTTGCCAGGCACAACTCCAGAAGAGAGTAGAATGCGAGGAAACCATTTTCTATCATCTCAACGAGCAACACATCATACCCAACACACACACACACACACACGCGCTGCATTGTTTTTCACTCTATAACAATAAAGAAATAACAGTTGTTCAAAAAAAATAAAAACAGCAGAAAATTACTTTTGAAGATCAATGATGCAAGGCCTGCTGGTGAGAATCCATGTAACGTACCCAAAATGGCCATAGATGTTAAGATTGGAGGCTCCCAGTGTAAAGGCCATTCTACCATTGAACCCATCTGCCATCACCATGTAGTTTGTAAGAGCCTTGGTGCTAGAGTTGTATAACTGAAGGATATACTGGTGGCACTTCTCGTTGTACCCTGCTTTGTTGTTCCCTGCTTTAGAAACTTGTTCAACAGCAATAGTGTGCCATCACTGAAGACATCAATGGCTTGGTAAATACTATCAACTTCTCGGGCATTTCTATCTTGTACTCCTAGACCCAAACACTCCTACTAGGATCCTTCAAGAGCCATATTTTGGCACAGTGGCCACCCAAATCAACGAGATGTTGTACGTTGTGAACCACACACAAGGTTCCCTTGAGCTCGGTTAGGGTAATGCTCCATTTGTCCTCCTCGTTCTTTGCGCCCTAATGGCGGGCCTCCGATCTTCTGGGGCTTCCACTCTTCGCTCTCGAGGTCAAAACGCAGCTATGTGTTTCCTACTATGAGATTGTGAGTAATTGGGAACCATGAAGTAGAGGACACCACTGACGGTTGCCTTGTGCTCGCTAAAAGCTGGTTTCAAGGAATGGGCCCCACTGCCTTCGCCTCCATATCGGCTCGGCACCATCGTCTGGATCGTGGCGACCTCGCCACGCATGTGCGTTGTATCGGTAACCACTCAGTACTGCGACGAAGTTTCAAGTAGGCGGAGGCGGAGGACCTTGTAGTCGCCGGACTGCACAGCACGGCCAAAGCTGTAGTCATTCACAATGGTCGACGCCGACATGCCCCACCGGTGCCGGCGGGCGGATCTTCTGTGCCGACAGCGGTGAAGTGGTGCCCGAGGCGGCGGATTGATGATCATGGCACCGAACTGCATCCTATCGACCAAGATGAGGTCGAGCGCTGTCGGGCGCCAGCAATGCTGGGGCCTTGACGTCGAACACCCTGAAGACGTTGCCGATGTCATCGATCAGGCGCAGCTTGAGCTCCGGTGCGGATCCGAACACGGCGACCATGAGTGGGCCGACATGGCCGCGGGATCTCCGTGCGGCGTGGAATGCCGGGTCGGAGATAAGGCGCGCCAGCCCTTGCACACGCACCGGGACTGGCGCAGGTCCTTCGCCCGGCAGCCTGAGCAGCACCTCCAAGATGATGTCCTCCGGCAGGGTGAGGACACCGGCGCCGTCGCTATCACGTTTGCATAGCTTTGATTGCATCTGCATTTTTGCTGCGCTCTTAGGGTTGGCCAGCAGACAGCAGCCGCCACCAGGCCGAGGGTCTCCGATCCTATCTTTTCTTCTGTATAGTTGACGAGTACTAGTTCGTATAGGACTCGAGCGAGGTTTTTCGGAGTTCCGATGGCTCGCCTGGGCCTCCTGCAGATCTCTTTGTATCACGTTTGTGGGCCGACATAAATTAGCGTTTCCGCACTTCCGCGTCCAGCACAAATTTTAAATTTAGGAAAGCCAAGTTTTTTCAAAAATCAGCACTTCAAATTAAATTCCAACTCCAATAGTATATTTTTTATATCCCAAATAAAATGCTCTAACATGCCCAATTCTTGTAAACATAACATAATTCTTTATTTTTTTAATACACGTCATTATTGGATTGTTTGGTTTCGCTTTTTGGGAGCTTAAAATTAGAAGAGTGATTTTGTAATAAGAATTGGTTCTGTGCAAAACTCTTGCAGAGGCTGGAATAAAAATTTTTTTAAAAAAAAAGTGTGGTAAGGGACAACGATGCCACCACAGAATAGACTAAAGGTCAACTGAGGACAGCCGAGGGCTTCTTTAGTTGGTGACTGAGAAACCTTGCCCAGCCAGGCTTGGATCACTCGCATTCATTTTTTTTTTTTTGAGACCTTACACACATTTATTCTTAAATGGCTGTGGCCAGGATGAGTTGCCTGAAATGACTCAACTAAACCGGTCACAGGTGCCACGATGCTTTCTCGATAGTGGGCACAGGATGACGGCTCGACCAGTACTATGCATCCACACCCACGTTTTGTATGATTGCACAGCGCCCACGGCACTCATTGTGCTGCTATGGTGCACCATTCCTTCACTCGAGGACAAGACATCAAGGGACCTACAGACCGAGCCCACTAACCACCCCATTCTATGGGGCCCTCCACCACTCCGGTCAGGAGAACCTATCCGCCTCGATTATCACCCAGATCACCATAAATATATAAGGGGAGTCAGGCCCGCATTATGACTCTCTAGACTCACTCTATTCTGAGCCCACGCTTACAAGCACTTCCCTTGTAAGACCACATAGCACTTGAACCAAGAAACATGAACTTCAACGTAGACGTCGGGCTCCATCTTGACCCGGCATAATTAATTTCTTGTGTCTTGTGTGCTATCCATAGACTCCTAGAGTAGTATTGCACTAAATTTACTGGTACACCTTCAAAACACTGACAATCAGACATATTGTGGTCGCCGCTGATACGGTTTTTGTTGTGTGACCAAAGTACTGTTCCATTGTTAATAAGCATTGATAAGTTCAAGCCAACATGCTATTGCATCTAAGGCTTACAATTAATTGACATCTGGACGCACAAGAAAATGATAGTAGAAACAAGAAACGACTCACTCTTTCTAACGAACTCACACCCTCATCCCTTAAAACCTAAGAGCAGCGCTTTGCTCGTCATCGCTAGCGGTGACCCTCCTCCCTCCACTCCCTTTTCGTGACTCCCCTCCTCCCTCCACTGACATCCTACCTCCAAGAGGTTCCACTGCTCCCTCTAGCAGCCAGGTAGGGCTCCCTCTTCCCCATGTCGGGATGCACCCCTTTGATCTACTCCCTCATGATAGGTGGCACCCCTCCTCCTAGCGTGGTCGTTCTCTCATGCACTATCCTGGTGTGGCGATGCTCCCCTTCCATCGCCTTGCATGGTGGTTGTTGGTATAAATTATATGCACACAATAAAGATAAAGATATCCGTAAGCGCACAGATAGAAATACCGTTGTAGCACTTCTCCAAAAGATGAACTCCCAGTTTTAAAATATCGAACCCAAAGGAACAGAAGGTGAATATAACTAGTGTTTACCCAATCCACTTCACAATCAAAAGTACTTAAGAAACTAGCTAGAATAGGAGAACACTGGCTTCTAGTTCTAATCTCGATAAACCCTAGTTTACTTATTCTACAGTGGACGCTAATCCTTAATAAAAGAAAGGCAAAATTACTCTACTAAGAACATACTAAACCTACCATTTACTTCTTGGCAGGAAATGGGCTATAGAGGATTCAATAAAGCCATATAAGTCACGTTTATGATAGTACCACCGATTCCAAGCCAAAAGGGGGCATTCACAAATAACTCTAATCAAGAGCAACCCAGATTAAAGTACTCAATAAGAGTTGCAAACTTGAAGAATAAATTAAACCAAAACTTACTTTAATTATGAAGTCAAACACGGATAATCTCTCGAATGCACTCCTCTCTCGAAGAGAATGATCCCTCGTAATACAAGAGAGAAGATCCAACAGGTGAAACTCCTCTGAAGCACTCCTCACTAATCTCTCTATTTCTAATAAACTCGATTGCTAATCAAGATATGTAGTAGCTAATATAGAAGTGTCTATGCTCTAATCATAATATCTTGACTTCTCGACCCTAGACTTCTCGAGAGAACTCTCGAAGAAGGAATTCTATCTATGAATAATGAATGAGGTTTTCGGGGTAGTACCCCGCCCTTTCTTTTATAGCCCCATAGGATGAATCTCAGCCCTTGGATCAAACCGACTTGATTGGATAGCCGGGATGTACTCCATAGGTGGGTTGTAGGAAGGTTACGGAAGTAGGACACATGTCTCACCAGGGAGTGCCGTGTGGCACCATAGATGGGCCGCCCAGCCCCCACATGTCGGCATGTGGGCCCCGCCTTCATGAGCTATCTTCTTTTTGTCCTTTAGATATTTGGAATTTATATTAATCACCCTTCTTCAGTCCTTTTCTTCTGTTTCTCTATTTTCTCTCTTTTCAGCTTTGTTTCTAATTTCTATTATTTTTGGAGTTCTCGCAAAACCAGTGTGCATCAAAACTCGTGGAAATTATTAGAAATAATAAAACTTTAGTAGCATTCATGCCATGATTGATAACATTCCATATATATATAAGTGGTCAATAACTACCAACAACAGTGGTGCTCCTCGACCGATCCGGCCCTAGCATGGGTAGATCTAGTGACGCTAGCGCATGGGGTGCCAAGATTTGATCCTGGCATGGGCAGATTCGGAGATGGTGGTGCACGGGAGGCCGTATCCAGCCCGCGGGCGTAGGTGGAACGGAGAGGTACACAAGCATGGATATCCTCAAATGACGGCAGGATTCACCATAGCAGCAAATCAATCATTCCTTGTCACGAATCGAGATCCTCGGTGACATATTGACCTCTCCTGCGGGCGGATCAAGCTCCCCTACAACTGTACCGATGGTGCAGCCTAGATCAAGGTACACATTAGTACAAGATTTATTTTGCGTGACACACCATGAAATCATTCCATGGCGGGCCATGGTATATCAATTAACCGATGTAGGCACCTTAAAAATGCCTGCCATTGTAAATGGATTAAGGCGGACCGTTTAATTGGCCCACCCTTGAAAAAGGACAAGGCTCAATAAGCCCACTAAGCCCGATAGCAATCTTCTTATATAAACATAGTTAGTGTTCCGTTCACTCCTCATCCTCACCCACATCACTCGGACACCCCGCCGCAACCGGCCTCCTCACCCCCCGACGCTTTTCGTCGTCTTCCCTCGCGACCATGCCTCCTCCAATACTCCCATCCCCCACAGGGTGCCCCCTCCTCACCACTCTTCCACCTGCACCTGTTCCTCACCCCCTCCCACCGGCGCCCCCTTCCTTCTTCTTCTCTCCTCGCTGCTTGGCGGCGACACGTGACCTTTGCGGGCGTGGCTGGGTGGTGGAGCTCCGGCGATGTAGAAGCTAGCCGATGGCATCCTTTCCACTTCTTCCTCACGGATGGTGCACGTCCACTGCTCGGATCCGCTAGGAGCAGGCAGATCCAAACTAGGGTGTGCAATATGCCGAGGAGCGACGCCACCACCATGGATCTAGCAGGAAGCAGGCGCATCTAGCCCGAAGCACAATGATCCGGTGAGGAGGAGGCAGCGTAGTGGATGAGGCAAGCAATGGGCTCAGCAGCGGTAGATCCAAATGCATGCAGCGGCGCGTATAGATCCTGGATGGCGGTGGTGGATCTAGGCTCGGTCTTGTGCCCGTATCGGCTGGCATCGGGCTCGAATTTTTTTTTTATTCCAATTAACTGTGGAGGCCATAGAGCAATCACAATGGTTAATTCGCCATTAACCCCAACCTTATCATGGTGATAGGAGCCCTTGGCCGCCATGGTTAATCAAAACTGCCCGCCACGCAAAAACATTCATCCAGTAGTAGTGCCAGGCCGGATTCAGCATGTGGACATTTTTTGATTTTTTTTATTTTACTTTTAGAGTCAGGCAAAGAAACCACCTCCATTAATCAGCATTAAATGTGAGCTTTGATCAGAGGTGGTTGCAATGCATAGCTACCTTCATTAATTGTTTTTGACCGCCTCCATTAAGATTTTTATAAACTAGTATAGAAATTCTTTTGTGTGACAGGGCCCTAAACAGCCTCGTGGCGGGCGCAGAGTTAGGCCGCCGCGGTTAATGGGTGGCTGGCCAGGCCAGCCGGCCGGCCGCGTGCCCGCCACAGTTGTGCGCGGATTAACCATGACCACCTAGGGTGCCGGTGCCCGCCACGGTTAATAATTTTCGACCGCCACCAAAAAGATTTGTGCAGTAGTGATATTAGTGCGAGGTTGCTTCATCATTCTTTAAGCTTTATTATTATTAAGACAAAAGTTCAAAGCAATGCAAAATTACAGGGACATCCATGACCCTTTTAGCCTCAATAATGAAGCTCGGCTGGTGGATGAAATGAAACCTTGTGTTCTAATAGTCACAAATGGTTTAAAAGCTTTGCAATAAATTACCGAACAATATTGACTTATATGACATATAAACAAATAGTCAGTAAAGCAACATAAATTTATTTTTGAAGATGCTCGCTTCCCGTTGAGAATCCATGCTACATAGACTAAATGACTTCATATATATCTGCAGATATATGTTAACATTGGAGGCTCCCAGTGTAGAAGGCCATTCTACCATCGAACCCCTCTGCCATTTCCATGAAGTCTGTAAATGTCTTGGTGCTCAAATTATAGAACTGAAGGACATACCGAGGGCACTTCTCATTGTTCCCAGCTTTCCACTTGTTCAACAGAAATAGTCTGCCATCAAGCAAGACATCCAATGGCCTAGTAAATAACAGCGTCTCAGGCATCTGTATCTTGTACTCCTTGGCCCAAATACTCCTGTCACGATCCTTCAAGAGCCATAAGTTGGCATAGTGGCCACCAGAATTAGTAACATTTCGTACACTGTGCACCATACACAAGGTTCCCTTGAGCTCGGTTAGGGCAATGCGCCATTTGTCCTCCACGTTCTTGTGCCCAAACATTGGGCCTTTGATAGACTTTGCTTTCCACTCTTCGCTCTCGAGGTTGAATGTGGCTATAAGACTCCTAGCATGAGACGCTGAGTTAGTGTAGCCATGCATGAAGTAGAGATCACCATTAACGGTTGCCTTGTGTTCGCAGGAAAAGCTTGTTTGGGAGAATGGGCCCCATGGCTTTTGCCTCCATGTCGGCTCGGCGCCATCGTTCACGATCGTGCCGACCTCGCTTTCCACTGGCTATGGCGTTCGCCCTCCCAGTAGCGACCAAGTTTTGACTACGTGGAGGCGGAGGACCTTGTAGTCGCCGGACGGCATAGCACAGCCAAAGCTGTAGTCATTCACGGTGGTCGTCCTGGACTTGTCCCAATAATAGTGCGGTGGGGGTTCGGGTTGGGGATCGTCGGTGCCGGCGATGGTGAGAAGTCACGCCCGGGCGCCGGATCGATGACCATGGCACCGAGCTCCATCCTGTCCAGCGAAGATGAGATCGACCAGCGTCTGCGCCGGGGAACGCCGCTGTGCCGCCCATGACGTCGAACACCCTCGGGGCGTTGCCGTCCATGTCCAGCGGCGCAGCTCAGGCTCCCGGTGTGGTTCTGAATATGGCGGCGATGAGGGTCGGCGCTGGCGCGGATCTCCGTTCGGCGAGGAAGGCTGGGTCAGGCGCGAGGGCGCGCCACCCCTTGCACCACGCGACCGAATGGGCGCAGGACCATCGGCGGCAGCGGCTGCCTGAGTAGCACCTCATAGATGATGTCGTCCGGCCGGCGGTGAGGCGCCGCCCGGCGCGCCGCACCGCCGCCCGCGCTTGCATAGTTTCTTCGACTGCATTATTGCCGCTCGTCATCGTAAGGTAGAGTCACCACACCGCCGCCGTCCAGATTGGAAAGGTTTTTGAGGGGCCTCGTTTCCTTCTGGTTCGAAGGAGAGGCTGTCTCGGACTCGAACAAACATTTTTCGCCGAGTTGGCGCGACAACGCGACAGGCCTGTCATATGGGCGGCCCGACATAAATTGTCCATCAGATTAGGCCCAATTACAGCTTGGCCCACTTTCGGTCTTCATTACGCTTTGCGGTACCGGCCGATTCTAAATAAACTATTATTTTTTGCGAATTGGCTTGTAGTCTAATGGTAGGGACGGTCCGGTGGGACGCTACCCACCGAGTTCAAATCCTGGTGCTGCGCACCTTTTCTTGGGATTTTCCAGGATTTCCGGCGTTGTGCATTAAGTGGTAGCGGCGTTCTCGTCGTAAACGACGAGGCACCAATGATGACTTCGAGAATCTCGGATCTGCCGGGTGCTCGGTCCTTCGGAGGTGCTCATAGGGGTTTTCTTGGGATTTTCCTAGGATTTCGGCGTTGTGCATTAAGTGGTAGCGACGTTCTCATCGGCGACGAGGCACCAATGATGACCGAGAATCTCCGGATCTATCGGGTGCTCGGTCCTTCGGAGGTGCTCATAGGGGTAGGGTTTTGCGTCACGTGTGTTCATAGGGGTGAGTTTGCATGCGTGTTGTGGCGTCTGCGTTGTATTGTGTCATTCTCAAAAAAACTATTATTTTTTGAGAATTAAAGTTTTTTATAAAACAACACGTCAAATTAGATTCCAACTCCACTTGTACGTTCGTTTTATCTAGCAAAAAAAAATACAGATGCCAGTAAACAAAACCTACTTATAATATTTATTTGACAAAAAAAAATATTTGTATGCTACTATTACCCCTACTTAATACAGGTACACTTTATCAATAAAAATACGGCAGCCCAGTTAAAAAAAAAATACGGTAGGACTCAACCTGGCATCGAGGAATGGCCCGCACGGGATTCGCCTCCATGTCGGATTGGCACCACCATCTTTGACTGTGGCGACCTCACAGCCTTATGGCCATCGCGGATCTTCCTAAAGTTCTTATGAATGGTAGGGCACGTTGCACGTTCTTTTTGTTGCACGATCTTCCTAAAATAAACTTCAGATCTACCATGTCAACACCATGAGCGAAGCATCGACCCATTTTTCCCAGTCGTTATTGAGTGCGGAGGAGGCGGCCATCGGGAGACGCCACTATTTATTAACCCCACCCCCGCCCCGCCCCGCCCCGCTCATTCCGTTGTCGAACACTAATTTCTCTTTCATACCCCTTTCATAGAAAGCGGACACGCTGCCGATGACGATCGACTTTGTCGCCATCCGGGAGGAGATGAAGTTTGCTGTGGAGTGCCTCAATGCTGCCCTCAACAAGCTCAACAGCCCTAGCCGGCGATGTTGGCCCTGCGAAGGGTGAATCTGCCCATGGAGGCGAAGGCCAACCTTCTACGCCCTCGGATCGACTCCCGGCTGATATCCTTGCGAGGGGATAGCGGTCAAACCGAGAAGATGGAGGAGGAGGCCAGGAAGGCGGTTGCGTAAAGCCGGCCAGGCGAGGCGGCCAAGAAGGTGGATTAGGTTCTTTTTATGATAATTTATCAATTGTCTTATTTGTGTGGATTTGTAAGATACAATATATTTGGTTTGTGTGGTTTATTAATGAATCGGTCGTTTGTTAATCTTATGCATGTCAACCTTCTTTTCTTGTCGTTAATTTGTTCTCTTTGTTTCCTTGCATCTATCGGCATATTATGATGCGTTTCAATCCTGAAATGGCTAGAGGTTTTATTTTAAACCCGGTAGTCATCGATCGAGTTCTAGTATGTTCTAGTGAACCAATCGTTTCTTAATCTGATGCGTGCCAATCTTCACTTTCTATCATTTGTTTTACTATTTCTTCATCTTGAAATCACTTTCGGCTAGGAAGGCGGCGACGGCCTAGTATATATTATCTTCAATGAATGAATCGTTTGTTATTTTGATGTCGTCAAACTTCTTTTTTTCTATCATTTGTTTTTCTTGTTACTTCGTCTTGAAATCGCTATTGGTTCTTATTCAAACTCGGCAGTGATCTATGTCCATCTAGATAACTGCACGGGAGTGATTCAATCCGGTAGTGATTTAAATCTTCACTTGTCGGTTCTTGATGGTTCCATGGATTTTTCTGTTTTTCACGCGCCTGAAATGGACATCACTGCCGGTGGATTAGATTCTCGCAGTCATGGCGGCTGTAGTGATGAGCGAATCTGTAGTAGTGATATGTGTGTCGAGGAATTGATGGGCTTACCTCAAATCTGAAGCTTAATACATATATAGTATCTGTAGTATCATATAATCATATAATCGAGTGATTGTTCAGTTAGTTAATTGTCATGATCAAAACCGAGCGATGAGTACTCAAATATCTAGTTTACATCACCAATCTTTAAGCATTATTAAGTACAAAAGTTATAAAATGGAAAATTTAGGGGTGTTATATTATGACCATGCTTCTCTCAATAATGTAGGTCCGCCGGTAGATGAAATAAAGCCTTGTTAAATTGTTCAATATAAATGGAAACAAATGTAGAAGGAACGTCACCAATGTCTCAAATGCTTTGCAAATAAATTTTGGCCCATGCATGATTCCCTGGCCCGTTGCTTGCTCCCTAAGGAGCTCGGGGGCTTGGGCTTCCTGACCTCAGGAGCTTGGGCTTTGCCCAGCGCCTGCGCTAGGAGTGGCAGCGCCAGTCCTAGCCTGACATTCCTGGGCACGCCTTCCATGCAGGTCCGGCGGCGTGGTTGAGGCCATGTTCGGGCATCCGTCGGTGGTGCTAGAAGATGGTGCGGTGCGCTCTTCTCGGACGGGCCGCATGGCTAGCTGGACGGGGCCATCTCGGCCGCACCCAACCTGTTCAAGGCGGTTGGCAGCTAGCGTCGCAGGTGCACCGTCGGGGAGGCCCTCTACAACGACCAGTTGAAGAGCGACATCATTGGGGCACAAACGGTGCGGTCAGTCATCGATGAGTTCCTGTGCCTTGGGGGAGGTTCTATAGGAAGTACAGCTTCAACCAGATGTCTAGGACCGCTTCGTCTGGAGGTGGACGGCGAATGGCGAGTACTCCAGCTCCTCGAGCTATCAGCTCTTCGTTGCAGCAGGACTGTGCTTGCGGGGGCTAGAGAGGTCTAGCAGGCGTCGGCCCCTCCGAAGGTCAAGTTGTTTTGCAGGGCAGACCCTGCACGGTAGCAGAAGAAGGCGCCATGACCTTCAGACATCGGCGCAGTGCGCTCTCTGCTCACAGGCAGACAAGACAATCAACCATTTGCTCGCCTCGTGTGTCTTCTGTCGCCAGGTGTGGCACCTTCTACTCTCCCGGTCGATTGCGGCGCACCTCTCCCGACCCGGACTCCCGCTTGGTTGGTTGGAGGCTGCAGATGTGCGGCCTAGTTCCACAGTAGTACAAGCGGGCCTTCGACTCCCTTCTACTCCTCGTCTCTTGGGGGGCTTGGAAGGAGCAAAACCAGAGAACCTTCGACTCTGTCTCCTGCACACCGCTTCAGTTATTCGAGGTTATCCGAATGGAGGCGGAGGATTGGGCGGCAGCTGGCTGGCCAGGGGATCTGCCCGGTGCTCCACGATGCTTTGGACCAACTGGCGGGCACCCCGCTTTTTCTTTCTCTGTAGCACAATTGGTTTTCCTTTAGGTTACATATCTTCTACTGCACCGTTTAAGCTAGTGGCATTTGTTAGTGTCTAAACTTGTAACATTTCAACGCCATCTCGCTACGGAATTGGTACAAGTCGTGTACGAACTCTCTAACCTCTCTTAATGAAGTACGAGCTGAGCTTGCTTTCCAAAAAAACCGAGTTAATA
This sequence comes from Hyparrhenia diplandra, assembly GCA_015847255.1. Classification (NCBI taxonomy): domain Eukaryota; kingdom Viridiplantae; phylum Streptophyta; class Magnoliopsida; order Poales; family Poaceae; genus Hyparrhenia; species Hyparrhenia diplandra. Next base: position 16,374 of record JADLZK010001773.1, read on the forward strand.
AAAACACATACTAATTTTTATTCTATTGGATATCTAGTTATGAGGGAAATAATTGTCTATGTCAAAAGATTGAATTTTGAATAGTGTGTAAATATCCATGGTAGGTGTGGTTTGTTTCCTCCACGTTGTCGACCTCCTCAAACACCGCTACAATCACCTCTAGTTCACCTGTACAAGGCACAACATCCTTCGTCCGTACCTTTTGAAGTGAGGAATCCCATCGCGCACTACATTGTTGCTTTTAGCGTAATGTGTGATGCAGCACGTAATGCGTCGTGGTCGGAATGAAGCACCACATGTCACAACCGCCTTGTAGGGGGTGGTGGCACCAGGGCCAGCGGAGCCAAGGGCGGCGGTGCGATGGTGTTGGGCCTTCCAATCTTCACTCTCGAGGTCAAACGTAGCTATGAGTTTCCTATCATGAGATTGTGAGTAGTTATTGGGAAGCATTAAGTAGAGGACACCATTGGCCGGATTTGCCTTGTGCTCACACGAAAATGCTGGTTTCAAGGAATGGGCCCCACCGCCCCGCCTCCATGTCGGCTCGACACCATCATCTGGATCGTGGTGACCTCGCACCACCGTCGGGTGTGTCGTTAACCCCAGTAGCGGACGAAATTCGAATAAGTGGAGGCGAAGGACCTTGTAGCCGCCCGGATGGCACCGCGCACGGCACGGCCAAAGCTGTATTCACTCACATCTGTCGATGTAGATATCCCGTACCACGGGGGCAGCGGGGATCGGGGATCGTTGGTGCCAACGACGATGAAGTCACGCCTAGATGCCGGATCAATGATCGTGGCATCGAGGTGCATCCTGTCGACGAAGATGAGGTGGGGTGCGTCAGCGCCAACAATGTTGGGGCCTTGACATCAAACACTGTGAAGACGCGTTGTCGATGTCATCGATCAGACGCAGCTTGAACTTCGGTGTGGATCCGAATAAAGCGACCATGGCGGGTCGGCATGCCCTCATCCCTTTGAACCTAGTCGCAGCGCTTTGCTTATCACCGCGAGCGGTGACCCTCCTCTTGACTCCCCTCCTCCCTCCAAGCGTCGCCTCCCTCCACTGACCTCTTGCCTCCAGGAGGTTCCACTCCTCCCTCTGGCAGCTAGGTAGGGTAGAACCTCTCCCTCTGCCCCATGTCACGATGCAACCCTTTGATCCACTCCCTCATGCCAAGCGGCACCCCTCCTCCTCGCGTGGCTGCTCCATCACGCACTATCCAGGTGCGGCGGTGCCCCCTTCCCTCATTGTACACTGTGGTGCTCCTCGACTACCTCCACTAGATCTGGCCCTAGCATGGGTGGATCTAGTGACGCTAGCCCTTGGGGTGGACAGATTCGATCCTGTCGTGGGTGGATTCGGCAACGGTGGTGCACTTGGAGGCCATATCTCGGACCCTTGGCATAGGTGGAACCCGCGAGGTGGATCTCCTCCGGCGATGGCAGGATTCACCCCCGGCCCGAGTCGAGAGTTTTGCGGCGCGGATCGAGATCTCTGGCGGCTGCGGCGGTGAAGCAGCCGGATCTTGGCCCACACTAGTACAAGATTTATTTTGCACGACACACCCCCAAATCTTTCCGCGGCAGGCACACATTGCGACGCCACGGTTATAGGCTGGCTGGCCCTGGCCAGCCGACCGCCATGGTAACAATGGCGGGCACCTTAAAGAAACCAATATATATTAACAGTTGTGGGTATATTAGAATGCCCGCCATGGTAAATGGATTAAGGCGGGCAGTTTGATTGACCAACCGTGGAAAAAGGCCAAGGCCCAATAAGCCCATTAAGCCCGATGGCGGTTTTCTTATATAAATAAAATTAGGGTTTGGTTCATTCATTCTCGTTCTCACCTTCCTCACTCAGACACCCGTCACGACCGGCCTCCTCACCCTGCAACACACTCATCATGTCCCCTCATGATTGTTCCTCCTCCATCCCCCACCGGCTTCCCCTTCTTACCCCTCTTCCACGAAGCCCGCTCCTCACCCCTCTCCCACTAGCACCCCTCCCTTCCTCCCTCTCCTCACGGCGTGGTGACCTAGCGACCTAGCGGGCTGGCTTGGCGTGATGGAGCTCCAACGAGGCGTAAGCTCGCGGTGGCGGCCCTTCCACTTCTTCCCCACGGGCGTCGCACCTCCACCGCTCCAAGCATAGGATCCGTGGGGAGCGGGCGGAACTTCCGGTGGAGGCTCAGCGATATGGGGAGGGCGACACCACCACCATGGATCAGCGTGAAGTAGGCACATCCAGCCAAGAGTATGCTGATCCAGCGAGGGAGAGGCGGCGCTTGTGGATGTGGCAAGGGAATGAGCTCAGTAGCGGCGGATCCAAATGCGTCTGCGGTGGCACGTCACGGATCCCCGGACGGCGGTGGCAAAAATTGGTCTTAGTGCGTATGGGGCGGTATCGGGCTTAGATTTTTTTTTAATTTTTATTCGATTAACCATGGTGGGCATAGAGCAACCTCCACGGTTAATTTGCCATTAACTATGAGCTGTGACCTCAACATGGTGGCGCCTTTGCCTGCCACGGTTAATCAAAATTGTCCACCACTCGTCGGTAGTAGTGCCAAGCCGGTTCAGCGTGTGGACTTTTTGTTTATTTTTTTTCCTTTTTTTTCGTTTACTTTTAGAGTCGGCAAAAAACACCTCCATTAATCCGCATTAAATGTGAGCTTTGATTGGAGGTGGTTGCAATGCCGCCACCATTAATCGATTTCACTGGCTCCATTAAGGTTTTGTAGTAGTGTAAGATTGCATCATCAATGTTCAAGCGTAATTACGTACAGAAGTTCATAGCAATGCAAAATTAGGGGAACATCCATGACCCTTTTAGCCTCAATAATGAAGCTCGGCTGATGGATGAAATGAAACCTTGTGTTCTAATAGTCACAAATGGTTTAAAAGCTTTGCAATAAATTACCGAACAATATTGACTTATATGACATATAAACAAATAGTCAGTATAGCAACATAAATTTATTTTTGAAGATCCTCGCTTCCCGTTGAGAAACCATGCTACATAGACAAAATGACTTCATATATATCTGCAGATATATGTTAAGATTGGAGGCTCCCAGTGTAGAAGGCCATTCTACCATCGAACCCCTCTGCCATCTCCATAAAGTCTGTAAAGGTCTTGGTGCTTGAATTATAGAACTGAAGGACATACCGATGGCACTTCTCATTGTTCCCAGCTTTCCACTTGTTCAACAGAAATAGTGTGCCATCAAGCAAGACATCCAATGGCCTAGTAAATAACAGCGTCTCAGGCATCTGTATCTTGTACTCCTTGGCCCAAATACTTCTATTACGATCCTTCAAGAGCCATAAGCTGGCATAGTGGCCACCAGAATCAGTAAGATTTCGTACGCTGTGCACCATACACAAGTTTCCCTTGAACTCGGTTAGGGCAAAGCACCATTTGTTCACCACATTCTTGCGCCCCAACATTGGGCCTTTGATAGACTTTGCCTTCCACTCTTCGCTCTCGAGGTTGAATGTGGCTATAAGACTCCTATCATGAGATGCGGAGTTAGAGTCACGAAGCATGAAGTAGAGATCGCCATTAACGGTTGCCTTGTGTTCGCAGGAAAAGCTGGTTTGTAAGAATGGACCCACGGCTTTCGCCTCCATGTCAGCTCGGCACCATCGTCCATGATCGTGCCGACCTCGCACCACTGGCAATGACGTTTGCCGTCCCAGCTCGACCAAGTTTGGACTGCGTGGAGGCGGAGGACCTTGTATTCGCCGGACGGCACAGCACAGCCAAAGCTGTAGTCATTTACGGTGGTCGACCTCGACTTGTCCCAATAATAGCGGAGTGGGGGTTGGGGTTTGGGATCATCAGTGCCGACGACAGTGAAATCGCACCCAGACGCCGGATCGATGACCATGGCACCGAGCTCCATCCTGTCAACGAAGATGGGATCGACCCGCGTCGGCGCCAGGAACGCCGCTGTGCCGCCCATGACGTCGAACACCCACAGGACGTTGCCGTCCATGTCCAGCAGGCGCAGCTCGAGCTCCGCCGGTTTGGTTCTGAACACGGCGACGATGAGCGGGTCGGCGGAGGCGCGGGATCTTCGATCGGCGAGGAAGGCTGGGTTGGAGATGAGGGCGCGCCACCCCTTGCACACGCACTGGAACCGGCGCAGGACCTTCGGCGGCAGCGGTTGCCTGAGGAGCACCTCATAGATGATGTCGTCCGGCAGTGAGACGTCGCCGGCGCCGCCGGCGCGTTTGCAAAGCTTGGACTGCATCTGCATTGTTGCTGCTCGTAGGGTTGGACGCCACCAGGTTGAGGGCCTCCGATCGATCCTAGTCTGTCTCGAGATTGGTTTTCCGGAGTTCCGACGGCCGCCGCTACTGACCGGGCGTATGGGCCGGCCCGAAATGAATCCACCATCTGATTAGGCCCAGTTACGTCTTGGACCACTCCGTCTGCATTCTGCGTGCCCTCCCAGCCGAGCCCAAGGGGTTCCTCAGATCGGCCATCATCATGTTGCATTCAGCGCATAAATTAGCGGTTCCGCATGCAACACAAAATTGAAATTTAAGAATAGCCAAGGTTTCAAAAACCAACACTTTAAATTAAATTTCAACTCTACTAGTATGTTTTTATAGAGTAAAATGCACTCAGGGTTCTCAAACTATTAGCCTCCTCCTATCTAGGTACTTTCGAACTATCAAACCGACTATCTGGGTCCCCTGAACTATCGCTGAAGCACACCAAAGGTACCAAACTTGCCACATCAGGCGTATTTTTTCAAAAAAAAAAACCTATCTATTTTCTCTTTCTTGCAACTAGCTCCTTCCTCCGCTTCAGTCGTCTCCCGGGCTCCTCACAAGACGTGGCGTCCTCCGCGGCACGCGGGCCATGGCCACAGAAGAGCGTCGGGGTCCTCACAAAGGCCGGCGGCAGCTCCCGGTCCACCTCTCGCGCCGCGCCCGGCGCCCGCGCACCTGCTCCGCCTCGTCGTGCCCCGTTCCGCTCGAGGCGGAGGGCGGCGGCGGGCGCAACGGCGGAAGGAGGTGCGCGGCCCTGGAGGCGGCGGCGGCGGGGACGCGGGATAGCTGCTGTGAGGGCGCCAGCGGCGCCGTGGGCCCGGGAGGCGGCTGTCTGCCGGCGCCGCGGCGGCTGCCTCATGCAGGGGCCTGCAGTGGCGGGCTCTTCCACATCCTCGCTGGTGTGCGCGGACCCGCGCGCCCTACGGGCTGAGGCTTCCGGGGCCGCGCCACGAGCCTGTTCTCGGACGGCAAGCTCATCAACAACTACATCGTGGAGTTGCTCGGCATCAAGGAACTCCTCCCCGGCGTACGCGGCGACGCGCCTCACGCCGCGGAGCGGAGGGTCCCCGGGGGTCAGCCGCGTCCGGGCGGTTCCGGCCTGGACGACCTGACCGCGCAGACCGCCATGGTGTCCCGCGTTCGGCTCGCAGCCTCGCCGCAGGTCGGTGCCATCCAGGACCTGCTTCGGCAAGATCGGCATGCCCAGGGCCGCCGAGATCGCCAACAGGTCGCTGTACTAGGTCTCCGCCGCACCAACGACGTCACCATGAACTAGTTCATCCTGCCTGTCCGGACCGTGAGCTTCCCCAACATCGACCAGTACAGTGACTACATCATCGGCAGACTCCAGGGATACATTCAGGTACTACCTTTTAATTTAATTCGCACGGATGATTGATTAAACCCGGTCTGTTGTTTGAATCAATCTAGTTTTAACTTTGGTCGTTAACGAACGGTGGTGTCTGTCCTTTTGCACTTGCGCCAACTAATTAATAATCCAGAGCCTGTACAATCTGGGAGCCCGGAACTTCGTGGTGTCCGTCCTGCCGCCGGTGGGGTGTCTGCCGGTAGAGGCTGCGTCGCCCGACCAGAACGCGGACGGCCAGGCGGGAGGCGCGCGGCTGGCCTGGAGGTGGCTGCAGCTGCCTGCAGCGCGACGGCGTCCGGCTGCCTCATGCAGGGTTGAGTTCGGCGCCGTGGGCTCCTCGGCTCGCGCCAGCAGCAGCAGCGGGACGACGAGGCCAACCTCTACGGCGTGGCGGGGTCGGGCGTGGGCACGGTGCGGCTGCTCCGAGCCTGCGCCCAAAGCTGATCTCCATCACGCTAACGCCGCGCCCCTGCTCCGCCTCGCCCTGCTCGCCCGCGCCGCACCTTTTGGCGCCCGGCGCCGAAGTTCTGCGAGGTGGGCGCAAGACCTCGTCGGCGGTCTACCCCATCTGCTCCTCGCGCGAGCTGCGCGGACACACCTGGCCCAGAGCGACGGTCCCTGCTCGCGGGCACCTCCCGGCGAGGGCGTGCGGCGACGCAAGACTGGGCGATGCACCGCACTAAGCGTGCCGAGGTAGCCTGAAGGAAGGAGCTAGTTGCGAGAAAGAGAAAATAACTAGGGTTTTTTTTTTTGAAAGAAAATAGCTAGGGTTTTTTTTTTTTTTGAAAAATTGCATCCGACATGGCAAGTTTTAGATCTTTGGTGTGCATCGGCAGTAGTTTAGGGACCCAGATAGTCGTTTTGATAGTTCGAGTACCTAGATGGGAAGAGACCAATAGTTGGAGGACCCTGGCTGCATTTTACTCTTTTTTATATAACAAAAAAATATGCCATAGCATACCTAATGTTGGAGTGGCTCTAAAGTGAACCACCCCGAAAGTACAAATTGAAAGAGACAACTCGAAAGTGCAAATAGTAGCTATTCTCATTAAATGTTCCGTCCTCCTTACGATGCCCGCCAGGGGACTATTTATAGGCGACCGTATCACTTTACATGACAAAGCTACCCCTCAACTACTCGGTACCGCCAAAGATTCCCACATCGTGCGGGGCACCCTGGTCCTTTTAGGGTTGCTTCCAAATGCTCCCGGACCACACCGGCTCCTCATTCAGTTCCCTCGAACCGAACGCTGTTGCTCCGGCCGCGTAGGCGATGAAACCGCCCTTAAAGGGATTTAAAAGGAACAAAACCGAAAGCGAGGCCACTGGCCATTTGTAACCGAAATACAACCTTATGGTCTCACTCGTGTCGGAAACCAATGCTTCGACGTCTCGACCGGTGCACCCACCTGCAAAAATGCAAGACAGCGAAACCGAAGGCAAAACCATCAGCTGTCGTGACCCGACGCGCATGCACTCGGCAAACTCACCTTAAAAAGACCAAGACGGTGACTTTCGGGGATCCAATAACCGAAAGCCATGGCCTTGGTCGATTTAAACCGACAATCACAGCCCCGGCCAAACCAAACCGAAATAACACTTTTGGGTGCTCTTGAGTCGAACCACGGGGTGATATGACCTACGGCCTCCCCCAATAGTAGCCCCTTTGGTTTCGGACAAAGTTTGAAGCTTTCCAATTCGTTCGATGCTGAAAACAGCGTTCGGCTGAAAGAAACCACCTCAGAAGGCAAGAGAGTTTTTTTTTGCGCACGCCCCGAGATCCACCGTCGTCTCGGAGAAACCGCTGCTCCGCATTGTGGCTACCTCGGGGCCAGCGTGTTTGAATGCGAACCGTCGCGGCGGTTGCATCAAAACGTGCATCCTTTGGTTGTATATAAGGAACCTCCCTTGCAGCGGGCGGAGTTCTTTACCCGTCATTTGCCTCCAGCCACTCGAAGTTCTTTTTTCTTCCAAGCGTTGTGCCGGGAGCCTCGGTTCGACACCGATTCGCCTCACTCGCCTTCGATTTTTAAGGTATTGGTCTTTGCCTCGGTTATAATTTTGTTATGTTTTCTCTCGTTTTTAGTTTTGGTTTTCGTTTTTTTTTTCTCTTTGTACGTTTGTTAGGATCATGCTTTTCTTAAATGTCAAATCCTTCCGAAACCAAGTCCGATAGCTCGATTCGGTGACTCGCATGCAACCAAAACCGGCCGGACCCAAAATGTTTTCATCCAAGCATCAGTTCGACCGGGCGGTAGTTCGATTGCGGTGGGGGAAACCAACAATGAGGGTCCTTCGAGCTCTGCCGCCTCGGAGTCCCGAAATCCATGGATTCGGGTGAAAACCACGAAACAGCCGAGGCCAGTCCCTGCCGAACCGGCGAAAAGTGATCGTGTCATTAAGAATGAGATGCCGCCGGTCGGGAGAAATGGTTAGGGCAGACCCGAAGTTGCAGCCCCTTCCTCCTCTCAAGCCCATGGCCAAAGCCGTCCATCCCATGTGCACGTTCGTGGCATCCGGGCTCGGCGCTTCCATATTGTACGGTGGCGGGAGGGCTGCTCAACCTCTAGGGTTGCCACGGCCCTTCTAGCGAGGCACCGTTGTACTGGGATCCTAGTTGAGGTGTCCGTGGCCGGAGCCATGGGACACCCCAATGACTATGGTCGAACAATCCTGGGTGAAAACTCGCCCGACTTCTTGCTTCGTGCCGGCGGTGGTGGTGCAATTTGTACCATTCACCTTATTGAAGGTATTTGTCGAAGGATTGGTTCGTCATGCCGGTTGTTGGTCCTGTTCGGGGTGAAATTCCTCCTTGCGCCCTAAGCGTCATTCCCTCCTTAGAGGCGACATTGTAAGTCACCACCCATCGTCTGAGCTGCCTTCGCCTAAGCTATTTGCCTAAATGTGTGTGTGCTAGCAGCAATAAGGGGGAACAATCCTCCTCCCCTCACCTTCCACCCTACTGCTTATTACTAGCTTCAAGAGCCCCAACTGGGAGTACGTGGGATGTCTCTCCTTGGCCTTCAACTCGTCGTCGACCATCATATCCGACCTCCCACCTGCGCCCGACAAGCTCACGAGACACGTTGGACGACACACTTTGTGTGCCACGTTAGGATAATCAAGATAAAAGGGAAAGGGTGAATTGATCGTAGATCGTTGGTAAGGTCCCTTGTGGTGGAACCTGCCCATCCGAGATCAAGTCTTCAACTTGGCACTGGTGCTCGCATTTTCCTTGATTTACTCCAGGATTTTCAAGCGTTATGTATTAAGTGGTAGCGATGTTTCCGTCGACAATGAGGCATCGATGGTGACTTGGGGCTCTCTCGGATCTGTCGGCCCAGTTCTTGGAGGTTCTCATAGGGTTAGCATACGCGTGTTCATAGGGGTGAGTGCGTGTGCGTGTTGTGAGTGTCCGCTTTGTACTGTGTACTAAAAAAAAGATAATAATAAAAGGAAAATAGAATTGAATGGTTGGAATGTTGACAATCGCACATCATCAAAAAACAGAACATCATTGGCACTTATCAACCATGTGTTCTCACCTCGCATTGCAAACACCAGTCATTCTCATCCTACCATTTGCTACGATCCATATGGAACTAATATGAAAATGTTTCCATGTATATCAATTCAATATACATAAATCGATCATTGATTCATTATCAGCGGAACTAGGGATACAACTAAAGTATTAACCTGTCATATGTAGCTTCGAGATGATGCACAAGCTCCAACCTGGAGTTGCATTGAATTCCTTACAGCTCGTAGCAACAGAGAATTACAATCGGTCGTCTTCAACCTCTGCTCCATGGCGCTAGCAGGCGTAAGCGCAAACACCACCCCGCCCTCGCATCACCGCTGGCTTCACCCCTATCTCTGAACGTCTGTTGTCAATATAGAGCTAGTAGTATGTAGAATCTATAACGATTTGTTCTGTTCACATTGTACTGCAGCCGACGGCATCGACCATAAAGCATGCAGTGCACCCATCGAGATGGGTGTGGTAAACGTCAGGTTCGTCTACGGTCTACTTCAACGCCTCGCCATGTCCGAGGACGACCTCTCATACTAGCAAGTGTGTGTCACCGCCAACGAGACCTCTTCCTAGAGCGCTATGGCTTTCGACAAGCAGCTTGGCGAGATGTTCCATCCCAGGTCCTCCATGATGTTGTTCGAGTGCAAGAACGTGCCTCGCGATTCAGCATGATACCAAAATATGTGATGTTGATCGAGAGCAAGACCGCACCTCGCGATTCAGCGTGATGCCAAAATATGCGCACGACACCTCAGATGTAAGGTTAAGAAAGATATTTCCTCACCTTCCACTCTCCTCAACAGATGGATACATACAAGGGGCGTGCATGGTGTCCAGCAGCATAATTGTCAGCAATGAGAGAGTGGATTCTAGCAAATTGTTCTATTTTGTGTCCGCTAACAAAGCGACCACCACCTTCAGTGTCTACGTACTCCTTCCGTTCCAAATTATAGTTAGCTTTTGGTTTTTCTAGATGCAATTCTTTTGCTGTGCATCTAGACATAGTGTATAACTAGACGCATGACAAAAAGCAATGTATCTAGAAAAGCCAAAGTGAACTATAATTTGGAATGGTGGGAGTAGCAAATTTTCCCTTTCCTATTTGGGTCACTATGCCACGGTTGATAGTGGAGCATAGGCACAATAACACTGTAGGGATGGGCAAACCGGCACCCTGGAAAGAGCACGCCCGAAAGAATTCTACAACCAGTGCTTGGAGTGCACAAGGAATGTCGTTACCAAATGAATTGTAAATTACCGAGCATATAGTTGGCTTATATAACAAAAGTATAAACCAGTAAAGCAAAACAAAAATTTCTTCAAAATGTGTATGATCAGAGGCTGCCCAATCCGAATTATCAGTGCAACATAGCAAAATTGGCTTTATATATTTCCACAAATTATTTATTGAGATAGGAGGCTCCCAGTGTAAAATGCCATGATACCATTGAAGCCTTGTGCCATCTCCATGATGTCTGTAAATTCCTTGGTGCTAGAGTTGTAGAACAGAAAAAAGTAACTCTGGAAATCTCTAGACACCTTCAATAGTAATGTTGTGCCATCACCTAAGACATACAATGGCTTGGTAGACATCAAAAATCCTGGTGGCATTTGTATCCTATACTCCTGGACCCAAATACTCTTATTAGGATCCATCAAGAGATATAGGTTGACGTAGTGGCCGCCCCATGTATCGTGATGTTGTATGTTTTGCACCACACACAAGGTTCCTTTGAGCTCGGTTAGCGCAATCTGCCATGCGTCCTGCTCCATGCACTCCAATGGCGGGCATTTGATGGCCTCTGGTCTCCACTCCTCCGAATCGAGATCGAATGCCGCTAAGTGATTGACTGCATGAGATGCTCGGTAAGGATAAGGGTTGTACAAGAAGTAGAGGACGCCATTAACAGTTGCCTTGTCTTGGCATGAAAAGGTGGCGCATTGGAACGGGCCCCACGGCCTTTGCCTCCATGTTGCGGGTACGGCACCACCACCGTCCATGATCGTGATGACCTCGCACCTACGGCCATGCCGGTATGACGAACCTACCAGTACTAGGCGGAGGACCTTATAGTCGCCGGACGCTGCAGCACGGCCAAAGCTGTAGTCACTAGTCACGTCGTCGCCCTTGGTGCCAATGATGGTGAAGTCACGCCCAGACGCCGGATCGATGACCATGGCACCGAGCTCCGCCATGTCGACCAAGATGAGGTCGAGACGCGTGGGCGCCAGCAATGCTGTGCCGCAGCTGGCAACGTCGAACACCCTCAGGACATTGCCGCCCATGTCTAGCAGCCGCAGCTCTTGCTCTGGGGCAGATCCGAACACGGCGACTATGAACGGGCCGGTGGCACGGGATCTCTGCGTGGCGACGAAGGCCGGGTCGGAGATGAGGGCATGCCAGGCCTTGCACACGCAGCGGAAACGATCCAGGGCCTTCGCCGGCAGCCTGAGGAGCACCTCCAAGATGATGTCCTCCGTCAGTTGGAGGCCGCCGCAGCCGCCGTGGCCATCACCTGGTGCCATTGTTGTTGCGCGCTCGTAGTTGTAGGATAGGAGGAAGGGTTCGCCGCCCAGCAGCTGCCGCCAGGGCCTTTTGTTTTCCGTAGTTTGCCCCAGTTCGTATGCGTCTAGGTTTTGCGGAGTCCCTGAGCTCCCGGTTATCGCATATATGGGCCAGACCAAAGTGGATCAACCGTGAACAGGTCCATTTCCGGATTGGCCCGCTCGGCCTTTGTTAGTCTGTGCCACAAGATCGGGCTGTCATTTTACCATCAATTGTCTGCATGCGTGGCCTTCATCCTTCGTAGGTCAGAGTAAATAAAGGGGCAAGATATTTTTATCTATATTCTTCTACTAATAAAAGAGAGAAAATTTCTTGTCCACCTTTTTCCATCTGCCTGCCCTCGCCGCCATGCCCGCCTCGATGAGTCCGATGCAAATACTGAACGGTCCTTTTTACTATCGGCCAGTTTATGTGTCTTACGATTCCCCTTCGATCAGCGACGTACCCGCCCCGACCCGACTGCAATTCATCATCGGCCCCCAACTAATCGAGCCGCAATTCCCGACTCCGGAACACCGGCGGCACACACCCCCTCCTCTGAACCGCGGCACAATGACGGCGAGCGCTGCTCCTCTGACCCTTGGCGATCCCAGGCGCTGAGTGCCCCAATTCATGGCACAGACCCGATCCACAGTCCTGGCATCTCCCGGCGGCTCCTCTCCCTCGACCAGCAGCGACAACATGCGCGAGCGGCAATGCTTCGACCCACACTGGCCTGATTTGCGCCCATGGCAGTGTCACAGACTACGTATTCTACTATCGTTTACGCATTATTACATTTACGTTTCCTTCATTTTGGGCCTGTAAGTCGGCATGTGGGCCGCTGGGTTTGTAACGGGCTGTGGCCCAAACTAAAGTACAAGTACTGGCTGTGAGGGTGGATGGGAGGTCAGCCAAATAATCAAACAAATTACCCCTTCCTAACTGCCAGCGCCGCTGTGCTTCCCTCTCTGAGACGGCGATCGCCGGGCTTGCCCGCCGTGCGTGTACGCCGGCTCCCCTCCTCCTCGTTAGTCTCGTGACATTTGGTATCGGTTGCCAGTCCAATCCTCCACCTCCATCCTTCCCCTTCGTCCCCGATTTCCCCACCATCCATCACCCTCCGGTGCAGTTCAAATCCATCTGCATCGAGCTTCCACAGATCCACCACCTACTCACCAATCCACCGAATCTACGCCACCACCAAGGTTTTCCCCACCCAAATCGCTGGCGCGAGGACCTACTCTAGCAGCTCGCATGGCGACGGCGGAAGCAAAACTCGAATCGGTCGACACCAAGTTGGATGCTCTGTTGAAGCTCATGGAAGGCTTCAACAAATGGCATCCAGAGGTCGATGACATGCAACTCTCCCTCAGCAAGGACCTCAAGTCGCTCACGTCGCGTGTAGAGGCACTGGAGATCGATCCAAAATTCTCTCCATCCTTGAGCCCGGTGCGCAAGGAAGATAGGCGGGCCAAGGGCCACGGCGTCGAACTACAACCACAGGGGTCAGGTCAGGGAGCCCTCGTCTCCCAACCTCCCCTGGCCAATGGTCAGTATTCAGATCCATCTCCCCAGTACTTAGAGTTTGGTGATCCATCTCAATTTCATCATGCTGGTTATCATCATGCGGGTTATCATCAGTCACCACATAGTTCCCATGTGCGGCTACCTAAGGCCATTTTCCCTATGTTTGATGGGTCTCATCCTAGAGTCCGGAGAGAGAAGTGTGAGAAGTACTTCCATATGTATCAGGTTCCTGTACCCATTTGGTCTGAATTTGCCACACTGCATTTTAAGGATAGTGCTGAGTTATGGTTGCAAACTTATGAGGCGCAGCACCCTGTTAGTAGTTGGGCTGAACTGTGTGTGGCTGTAGAGACAAAGTTTGGCAAGGATCTGTATAACTTTGCCATGAGTGATCTATTGCAAATTCGTCAAACCAGTAGTGTACAAGAGTATCATGAGAGATTTGAGTCCTTGATGCATAAAGTTTTAGTGCACAACAAGTCACTAGATGATGTCTTCTTTGTAAGCACTTTTCTACAAGGCTTAAATCCTGACATCAGGGCTGTCATAGCTTTGCATAAACCGAGAATAGTTGATGCCGCTCGTCATTGGCTCTAATGCAGGAACAAGTAGTGGAAAGCCAGCCCAAGCCTTATTTGAAGAGCACAAGAAATTTTCAGTGTAAACAAGTCAAGGCTCAGGAAAATCCTCAGCCTGGTATTCTGGGGCAAAATCAACCAGAAGAAGCTAAACCCAAGTGGGATGAGAAGTTACAAGCGCTGAGAAATCAAAGAAGACCAGCAGGGCTATGCATGAAATGTGGTGAGAAATGGGGAAAGAATCACAAATGCCCTGACAAAGTTAACTTGCACATCTTGGAAGAACTCTACCAAGCTATTCAGCTTGAGGACACTCCAACAAAATCTGAAGCTGACAACAGTGATGAGGATGAAGAAGACAAGGAAGAAGTATTCTCAATATCTAAGCATTTGTTGAGGGTGGTCAGGCAGGAAGACCATCAGGTTGTTGGGGTTGGTCAACAACCAAGAAATCCTCATTCTCATTGATTCAGGCAGCTCATGTACCTTTCTGAGTAACAAAGCAGTTGAGGCTCTGAAATGCAAAACTAGCACTGCTACTCCAATCTCTGTAACAGTTGCTAATGGGCAGACCATGAAAAGTGAGCAACAGGTCACTGATTTCCAGTGGTGGACTCAAGGGACTCATACTGCTAGAGTCCTGCCAATTTCTTACTTTGATTTAGTATTGGGCATGGATTGGCTAGAATCACACAGCCCCATGTGGATTCATTGGCAAAGGAAACTGTTGAGATTTGCCTATCAGGGCTCAAGAATCACAATCAAGGGGATCAGGGACATCACCTCCAAGTGCACCACGCTAAAGACTCAAAAACTCAAAGGCTTAGTGAAGAAAGGTGCCATTGCTCAAGTTATCCACCTCTGTCCTATCACTGCAACAACACAGGACACCAACATTCCTATGGAAGTGCAGGACTTACTTGCCAGCAAGGGCCACTTATTTCAGGATCCTCAAACCCTGCCACCAACAAGGGAATTTGATCATAAGATTCCTTTGATTCCTGGAGTAAAACCTGTGAATGTGAAGCCTTATAGATATGCACCTACACAGAAAGATGAAATAGAGAGGCAGGTGAAGGATATGTTGACTAATGGCATCATCAAAGCCAGCCATAGTCCCTTTGCCTCACCTGTGATCCTAGTAAAGAAAAAGGATGGGTCCTGGCACTTTTGTGTTGATTACAGTGTCACGCCCCACTTTTAATGGGTCGTTAATCACACGTGTTTGCGCCAAGATCACGCCACAAACACGTCTATTAGTCACGTATAACGGTATACGGGAATAATAATAATCCGAGCTTAATAAATATAGGATAGAAAGGGGCTTACAATGGTATGACGAAGGGTCACCAAACCGGTTACGATATCGAGTTAGCCAACCGAGAAGCAAAGTGGATTAACCATGACACGCCCCATACTCCACAGGCATGCTTGTGCATGGATGAACTCGGGCTTCAACGTCCTTCTCCTAAGTTTAACACCTTGCGAACTCGATACATTGAATCTCTCCCTAACGATGAACTTACCTCCTCGATGTGCCGATGTCCGTAAAAACAGAGGAGGGGGTGAGTACAAACGCATTTCAAGCAAGTCCCAACCGGGGGTGGATGTATTTATTAAGGGTTTGGGCCCTAGCGAGTCTCTAAAACTGCTCTAGCTAGTTCCCCGAAGTTATATTATATCATCATCATCATCATGGTCGCGCCAAAGGTTAGTCGTATAGTGTGAATCTAATCATAGATGATCTCGTCCTAGCATCTGCCCATTCCGAGGACGTGGCTATTCGAATAGATTTAATACACTCGCAGAGGTTGTACACTTTCCCCCCACACGAAAGGCACTTGCCCTCACCATCGCGACTTGGCTTAGTCGGGCCTAACGAGATTCCGTACCCGCTTGGGCCGTCACCCTAGATATCCATATAATCTACTACCACGGCTTCTCGGGGTTGGTACTACGGAGGATGCGCCCTGCACGTAGCCCTCACGGAGGCCATCCTGTTCAGAAGTCTCGCCCTACGAAGCACGACCATCCACACCACGCAGGATGTCGCCCCCTCAGACGAGAGGAAAACCAACTACGGAGGCCGCCATCCCCCCGACGCAGCGAACGGTGCTTTCGGAGGATGCGCCCCCCGTACGTAGTCAATATCTAAACAAATATAATCCGTGCACAATATGGCCAATACCATAACCCCTAAACTTTCGTGGAGGATCACATAGCAACCACGCCAACCAAACCATGAGCCGTTCCTCTCGTGTCGACTCCTGATAGACCGCTTGCCTACTCCGGCCTCCTAGGTTGGAGATTATACTTTAATCTAGCGGGGTGTGGAATCAAGCCGTCCCATACCGACGCGTGTGGGCTGTACGAAATATCTCACTAGGTAGACGGTCTATGAACCGGTCCTTAGGGGAGGCGAGTATCTCTCCGCGAGGAACCCCTCACGGTGATTCCCCGATGTGGTATTTAGGCTCTACCGGACTACCACCACTCACCTCTTTTTGTGGGTTAAACTCAGTTTATTATTAAACCATATTTATTATCATCATGGCTATTATCGTATGTCCATAACTTCTCATCATTAAACTGGGCACTTAGCCCCTTAATAATATCGAGCACTCGGCTCCTCAAATAACATTGAGCACTTAGCTCATCATCATCTCATAATCGTATACGATAATGACCCATGATCTCTCGTTTCTTATTTAACATCATTATCATTATTACTTAATTAAAAGTCAGGATTAGGCGGGGTAAGGACTTGCCACGGGAGGTTCTTACGAATTGGCACGGTGTCGAACGCTCTTAGCTTACTTCGGACGGATACTCCTAATCGGTTCGTCGGAAACTACCTCGAGTATATTGATAGACCTAGCTCGAACTATGGCATACAAAGCAAACATAGAACATTATGGTGGCAATAGGTTAGATGCATAGAGCTAGATTTTAGATGAATTATGGAAGTAGTTTCACGCGAAACGGAGTTCATATGCATGAGATATGGATTTTATAATATTAATCCCTAATTAAATCATTAGGGTAATATTATAATATAATTTTATCATGTAATAATATTGGAACTAATTACATGATAAAATTCTATAAATCAAATAATGAATTTACAAATTTTTTCGGGAATTTTTTTCGACGAAGGGAATTACTATTTTTAACATCTTGTGTACAAGCGTGGGGTATACATAGCAATTTGCCCCTCGTGTGTACACAAAGATCGTGTTCACGCCCGAACGGCGACGATGGTGGGTCCCTTCAGGCCACGTTGGTCCACGTGGTGACGCGGTGGACCGTGGGTCCTGCCGACGTGGCCCCGTGACGGCATGGTGAAGGCGCGCCACATGGCGGCCTCCCCACCGTCCGCCTTAACGCTGTGGAACGCGTACGACGGCGCCGCGAAAGGGGATCTCGGTCCCGTCTTCACGCCGCGGCGGCGCTTCGCCGGAGTCAGCCGGAACTCGGCCGGTTCCGCCCATAGCTCGCCGCGAGTGGCTTGCTCGGCTCCCCTCGCGCCCGAACCGAATGGAGTTAGTTAGGGCGGCGGGGGGTGAGACGCCGCCTCGTGGCGACGCCCACGGCGTCGGCTCGACGGCGGCGGCGCCGGCACCGACTACACAGCACTAATAGACGGCGAGTGAGGCAAACGAAGGAGAAGAGGATGGGAGAGGCGTATCACTTGCCAATTGCATCGGGCGACGACCACGACGGCCGCGAGCCTCAAACCTAGCGGCGCGGGCGGCGGAAACCCACATTGGGGAAACCCGGATTGCGGGCGGAGGGGAGGAAGAGAGAGGAAGATAGCGCAAGCACCGTGTGTGCAAGCTCACTGCGGAGCTCTCGGCGCCGGGCGAGGTCGCGGTGAGCCGGGCATGGCTATTTATAGCCGCGCCAAGGACACTCGCCGGGCGAGATATTTCTGCGGTCGCGATCTTTCCGGTAGCCGCAAGCCGTGCGCTCGCCGACTTCCCGGCAGCTCGTCGCTCCGTCTCCGTCGTTCAAGCACCGGGTCGGGCTAGTTGGCTCGGGTTGGCACCGTGGTGTCTCGTCACGTGGCCCCGGGCGGATTGTCGGCATGGTCGCGGTGGCGCTTCGCGGCGCGTGGACCTTGACGGCAGCGTGGCGAACGGCCGCCACTACGGCTCAGGGTGAGTCCGCGGGCTCGCTCGTGTGCCCGGGCCGTCTTCAGTCCCGGCGTGGGCTATGCCGCAGACGGCCGCGTTGGCTCCGCGTCGGCGGAGGTCGCCGATGTCGCCGCGGCGCCGGCCGATGAGCCATGGGCGGCGAGCTGGCCCGACCTTGACGCGACAGCTTCGGCGGGCGGTCCGCGCCTTCCCGCCGTCGCGTCCACGCCCGGCGGGCACTCGGGGCGTTGGCGGCGGGCGTGGCGCCGGGCGGGGCCTCGCTGCCCGCGTGGAGCGGCAAGGTCGGGAAGAAGAGGGGAGCGGGTCCCACGCGTCGGCGCAAGGAGAGAGAGAGAGTGTCCGGGCGGGCGGCCGGTTGGCTCGGTGGGCCGGCCCGAGCGGGCACACGAGAAAAAGGAGAGAGGGAGGGCCTCTGTTGCAATGAAAAGAGGAGGAGGTGGAGATTGAGCCCGTGAGCTCATTTCCTTTTTATTTTCCTTTTCCATTTTCTTTATCCCATTTCTCCCTTCTTTCTTATTATTTCATGTATACCTTTACATATAAATTGTACAAGTATGTGAATACATTCCCATAGTTTGGGAATAATTATGCACTTGTACTTATATATGTATTAGTACTCATGATTTAAGTTGGTTATTATTCCCGAGAAACTTGTAAACAATGCTCATGCATACTTCCATAACTTATAATCTAGTTGATGCATCAACTTACCTTCCACCATAAGCTCACAAGCAAGCAAACAAGATTCCTATTCTTCTAAATGGTGGGAGTTTGAATGCCGTGTTTTCGAAAACAAGGTTTAGTTGTGCGGAAAATAATTCAAGTTTTAGTTATATTTCAAAAAGTTCAAATTTTTAGTGATTTTTAAAATGATGCAAAAACACGGGTGTTACATACAGGCAACTCAACAATATTATAGTCAAAGATAAATATCCTCTCGCCGGTTGTAGATGAGCTCGGACGAACTACATGGTGTCGCTTGATTTACCAAACCGGATATGAGATCTAGCTATCATCAGATTAGAGTCCACCAAGAGGATGAAGCAAAAACTACCTTCAAAAACACATCATAGTCACCTGGGAATGCCCTTTGGCTTAACTAATGCTCCAGCAACCTTCCAAGCACTCATGAACACAATCTTTTAATCAATGCTCAGGAAGTTTGTGTTAGTATTTGTGGATGACATATTGTTGGTATTTCTAACGTCACTATAACAAAAGGTGGAGTTAATCTCACCTTAGGCCATATGCCGTCAAAGACACTCAGTGTGGTTCATCTCTTAACACTACTATGTGCTAGGTTTTCATCCCCCTGGCAATGCTAGGAAATGCATAGGTGATACTTGTGAATGTGTTGTTTGCAATCTAAGGAAAAATAAATATAAAAGGTCTATCCGCAAGCGCATAGATATAAATACCACTTTGTAGCATTTCACCGGGAGTAATCCAGGTTTTGTCATTTATATTCTACCACAGGGAGGAATAATTAAAGGTGGGCTCATATATAATTGATAAGTGGCATACTTATGAGAGATTCTATCACTAGTGCTAACTTTAGCAGGGGTAAGCCAATAATGATAAGGATATGATAATAATAAAAATAAAGGCAGAGGCATCACAATACGTAGACGGGGAATAGACTACTATAAGTTAGACTTAACATTGACTACTTCAAGGGACGTAATTCTTCTATAGCATTTAATCTACTAAGTCATTACATCTACTCTAAGGCATATGTTATCATATATAGCATAGTAAACTCTAGATCATGTATCCCGACGACTACCAAGGAAAATCAAGAGCAAAACAAGATATTCCCCATACTCATTGTCCACTAGTCTTATAGACGGAGGGTGGATTATAAAGGACTCAACAGATCGGTCACTCCCGCGATCTACCACACGACCCGGAATATAAGGTGCACTCGTAGGTAAATCATATATAAGCACCACGCTTACATAAATATCTCTACCACCTAACCCACTCGAGTATTGAATTAGGCGCTCTACGAATAGATACATATATCTATCATAAACTACATCTATATCAAGCATACTATTAGAATAAAGTAAGAACATAGCAAACAAACACATCTTATTATAAAAGAGCAAAGTCATAGATACAAGATAATATCCGTACCGTGAAACTTGAAGATCTAGAACTCTGGGTAGGCACACCCAGTTCTACTTGAATCTGACTTGCTAATCAACTTAGACGAACTAGAACTAGATGAACTAGAACTAGAACAAGTAGCTAACCCTAATCTCTGGTGGAGATACTCTCTTCTACTTCTGCCTGACTTACAATTGAATTGATATGAATAATAATGAACTTGATGTTAGCCCTGGGGGTAGAGGTCTTTCTTATATAGGCCTTGGCGATGAACGATGACCATTGGATCAAACCGACCTTCAATAACGGTGTAGATACAACCTCAAAGTCGGTTACAAACCGACCTAGAAAGCCGAGGCGACCGGTGGGTCCCACCGGCGGCCGGCCAAAAATGAGTTTGGCGGCCGCGGTGGGTTGACCTCCCCTCGGCCTCCGGGTTCCTTCCCCGTGTCCTCTCGCTATCTTCTAGAATGTTTTAGTTCACTTTTCGGATTGAGTTACTTCACGGTCAAGTCTTGTCATCATATGAGATGTATATTCCGAACTTTCTCCATTCTTGTCTGCATTTATCTGTTAAGTCCCTCGGAAATACATAAATCACCAAATCTCGTGGAACTTATTAGTATAAACCTCTAAACTAAGTATTTATTTAATTTATGTCCTTATTTCATCTCTTGTTGACATATAAAAGTATATGATAACATGGTGTCAACAAACTCCCCCAAGCTTAACCTTTGCTAGTCTCTTAGCAAAGCTTTTCACCGTGAGTGGATCAGAGTTGCTACAATGAATTATCTTCTCACAAATACACATGTCATTAATTTAAAATTCTCCTCCAAAGAAAAGTGAAACATTCTCGATCTTTTATTACCTAAAAAATATGGGACTTTTACTTTTGCACTTATATCTTGGGTAATTGAAAGATAGAACAATCAAGTCAAGCACTATGTCTCAAACTCTTCATTTCACCTCTGCTCAAGTTTTTATAGATTTTCAAAATAAAACTCGAGTTTCCATTGTATGACCCTTTCAAATCTCTCATATGTGGTATTTTGGATCCTTACCAAGGCAATGATGTTATGCCTTCTCTTATGATATATATGGTATTTGTGGAACATGACAAGTGTATCATGCCTTCTCTCAACCTATCTACTAAAGCTTATATATGGAGCTCATAGGTGGGAGACAAGTGTATGCATACTTGCAAAGCATATATTGTAAAGTCAAACAATGGATCCAAAAGAACAAGTCATACAATGTGAGTGTATAGAATGTATTTGTGAGGTGGAAATATGGTGGTGATGGGATATAATAATCCTAATTCTACTATGCTCCTTTGAAGAAATTGATCTCTCATTTTGAAATTTTAAGAGGACATAAAAGAGAACTTGGGCTAGCTTTTTCTTTCTTTTTATTTTTCAGAGAGGCGGGCATCTCAAGTACCCATTGTTTTCATTTGGACACTTGTCCACTTTTTTACTCTCTTTCATTTTTTTTCTTTCTTTTTTTTTTTATGGAGGTAGGCTCTACTCGCCCGTAGGACACTTATCCATTTTTCATCTCCCCTTTTTCTTTTTTTTTTTAGGGAGGTAGGCTCTACTCACCGTAGGACACTTATCCATTTTTCATCTCCCCTTTTTCTTTCTTTTTTGCATTGCCCCAAAAGTTTCTTATTTTTGTCAAACAGATATTTGAGAGATAATAAATAAAACACATGGAGCATAAATGAGGGTTTTGAGAATAAATATAGGGATGAGAAATATTTTTGGTGTTTACTCCAGGGATCGGAGTGAAACATTTTTGATGGCTAGCAAATGGATGAAGGGTTTGTGGTGTGTATATGATGTGGAGATATGGAATTGTATGACAAGTTCCCAAGGGTCTCGAAGGTTGACAAAACTCAACACTAAACAAGTAAATAAAAGAGTTTTCCTATTCTAGCATATGTATATGGTCTGTGGTAGGAATTGAGTAACTCTCTGTCATATAGGAAACTCATCATGTAGTTTTCAAATTTTCACAAATCAAATCTCCGAATTTAGTGCAATTAGGAGTAAGATAAATAGCAGCTCGGACTATCTCATATCATATCCGTCAATTACCTATATTAGCTTAGATGTGTGCTCCCACAAAAATTTCAAGCTCAAAGCAAATTTCTCAAGTTTAAATAATTTTATTACATGGGAGAATTCTAAACCAATGATAGGCACTTGTAAGAAAATAAAAACAGAGCAACTATTCATCGTCTTCAAGAGATAGCTACTAATTTATTGAAACAATGAACTTAAAACTAATTATACACACTCTTTTTTTTTAGCAAACAAAGCAAAGCAAATTTAAACAAACTATATATATAATATAAATATAAATATAATAAATAGATAACCGCCGAGGTCATAGGGACTTACCCCGGCCAAGTGGGGCAGCTCCCCAAGCCGGGTGTTGATTCGAGGGGTTCAACGACGCCCGCGATGGCGGCGTCCGTAAAGGGCACCGATCTCTTCAGATGGTGTTCAAGGGTCTCTCTCATATCGATGATGTTACGCTCGCTCGAACATTCCAATTTCTCTGGTCTTGATAATAATTGACCTGGTCATACCTCATGTCTTGGATGGTGTTGTACAGTCCCTTGGAACAGTACGCTGGCCCGGCTGTCCATAACCTCGCAAAAGAATTGTTGAGCTGGTTCGGAGTTGGTTGTGAGGTACCTGGTGTATCATGGAAGTAGCCACTTCCATGATAGGTTTCTCGATGAATATGTGCATCATTGCCCTGCTCACTTGGGCCTCCTTGTTCAAACTGGGGTGACTGGTCACGCGACTGTAATCTACTTGTGAAGGTGGAGGGTAGGTCCAAGACTGGTACCCTCCAAATGCTGGCTCTTGTGGTCTTGGGTCTGCACCTGTCCAAATTGGATCATGGGCACGCGTCTGACGAGTTGGCATGGCTCTCTGCATGTTAATTGGTTCTGCCTGTACATTCAACAGAGATAAGATCAAGACACGATATATGGAGAGATCGGGGTTAGGCAACCGAATCTCCCCAACATGAGAGCATGGGTCATGACATAAGTGCTTCCTTTTTTCTTCAAAATATGTCCCTTACTAAAGAAATCAAAACCTATAATGGTCTATCTTCCCTTAAGTAGGCAACATGAGCGTTATCATCCAAGAGTCCTAAGTGGTTGGCAATACGTGTGACAAGAGATGTGCAATTAATTGTTCCTAGGAGAGTTGGCACAGCTATCCAATGCTGAACTAACATATACACCGGTGAAACTTGTCGTCTCTTTATAGCTGCATAGATCAACTGTAACTCTCCTACTCTAACATTATGCCCATCCTTCTTAGGAAAAAGAGTGAAAAGCATCCATTTATGGAAGAAGCGAAAGGTTGGTAAGTGTAGGTCTCTAGCTTTTGCATCCAAGAATGCATCTATGTTGGTCAAGTCTTTCCAAACAGTTGCTTGATTAAAATCGTCTAGTGCTACATCTAAGTCCATGGTACAAGAGTGTAGAAAACCAAGTGCATCACTTAGATTTCTCCAAGTGAGAGAATATTGTTGTTGGAAGAATCTAAATGTGACTCCTTCATTAGTGCAACGAAGGGTGCAAAGAAATTCCATGGTCAAAAACTTAGAACCTTCCTCTGTGATTTTCGCAAAAGTTTCCCAGCCCAAAAAGCGGAAAATATGAGCAAATTCAACATTCATACCTATTTGAGCTAGAAGATTGGGGTCAATCTCAGGAGTGTGAGTGAACTTACGGTTTTTCAACCGACCTGTACCTTGTTCTCTCGTACTGTCCATGAAACTTGAGATGAGAGTCGAGGTCAACCTCCTTACCGCAGCTAGGGTCGGATGTGGTGGCACATCTTGCTCGCTCATAGCTTGTCTCGATAGAGCTCTGGAAGATGACTCTCCTTGTTGTTGGAGACGTCTTGATCTTCGCCATTTGAACGATTTCAAAAAGCTCATCCCGCAAAAATGTTAACAAAAACAAACAAGAAACTAATGGAGGGGTTAGAATAAAAAGTTAGAAATTAGCTGTCCAAAGTTAGTCGTCCCAGGGGTTAGTCGTCCGAAAAGAAAGATTACAAGATTGTTTTTATTTTG
The DNA here is from genome assembly GCA_015847255.1 of Hyparrhenia diplandra. Classification (NCBI taxonomy): domain Eukaryota; kingdom Viridiplantae; phylum Streptophyta; class Magnoliopsida; order Poales; family Poaceae; genus Hyparrhenia; species Hyparrhenia diplandra. Next base: position 40,611 of record JADLZK010001773.1, read on the forward strand.
ACAGAACTTCCCCTAGCAAAGTTTTATCTTGATTACTCTATTTGGACAGCACCTCCACTAATCACTCTTGATTATTTTACTACTCTCAAGATCTTCTCCTCTCTCAAGAAATCTTCCTATTGCTACTAAGAACTTCCTTCCTCCTTCTTACTTCTCTTTCTCTCTACTACAAAGCTCAAACCTTTCTGGATACTAGAACTTCGAGTTTCAAGCTGAAATGTTGAGCAAAGCAATGTGGGTGTGATGAAAAGCGAGAGGTGAAGGGGCTTTTATAGAGGAGGTGAGGACCTGGCGGCCGCCAGAAGTGGTGGCGCCGGCGCCATGGTGGTGGGTCCTCTCCCACTCACCTTCATCTTTGCATAATGCTCACTCCAATGCCATGGTAATAGGTGGTTTTTTTTGGTGGAAAAGAGTGGCAGGAGTGGTGCATGGTGGTAGGTGAGGTTTGAGTGGGGGGTATGTCTTGTCCAAGTTAGGTGAAACATAGAATTTAGTGTATGACATGTAGGACCCATCACATAGTGACTCTATTTTTGTATTTTTCAATATATAAATGAAGGAGTAAATATGATAATGTAAGAATAAATATTTTTGAGCCTCCACAAAAATTATTTATATGGGGCATAGATTTTTAAAGAAGTAAATGTATAGTAAAGTAATAATTACTGACTTACCTTCCGATAAATGTCCGTAGTTAGAGTCCTCGAACGGGACTTCCCAAAGTTATTAATTATCAGTGAATTCTCCGGTTAGGAGATGGTATTGATGATGACTCGTCTTCAATTTCTCGATTCAATCTTATTTCTTTGTCAAGCTAAGCTCGATCCGGGTTTGAATGCAAACTTCTCTTCCTTTCCATTCAAATTGAATGTAATCTCTCCAAAGTGACATTGATATGTGCATTGGCCGTGCTTAGGAAAGGTCGCCCGAGAATGATTGACACTGAGTCCGGTGGCATATCCAAAACTACAAAATCCACAAGTATAAAAAAATCCTCCCGATATTAACTGCACGTTCTCCGCAATTCGAGGGATATCCGATTGATTGGTCCGCCAATTGTAATGATATTGAAGTTGGCTCCAATGTTGTGTGCTTAAGTTTGTCGAACACGGACTTGGGCATTACACTAACACTTGCTCCAAGGTCACAAAGTGCTATAAAATGATGATCTCCAATTGAGCAATTAATTATGGGGTATCCCGGATCTCGTCATCTTATGTGGCAAAATATTAAGGATTGCCGCCTTTGCATTCTTTTCGTTAGTTTGATCACCTCCGTCTTGGGTAGTGGTATTTTCTTATTCAAGATATCTCCGAGATACTTGGCATAGGTTGGGACTTGAATGGCGCTAGTAGTAGAGGTATGTTGATATATAATTTCGAATTACCTCCACAAACTTTCCAAACCGATCATCCACTTGGGGTCCACGTTTTCTTCTTGGATATGGTAAGAGATTTGTATCATGAAAATCTTGCGTCATCCGGGGTTCTTGAGTCAAATCTTCTATGTCATCATTTTCTTCTTCTCTAATTGGTTGTACCACAGGTCTCATTGTTCTTTGGTCTTTGCGGTGCCGTAATTGGTGTCCTTACTCTTTGTTTCTATTATCCTTCTTGGATCAACCGGATCACGTGTAGATTTACCTCTTCTTGTAGTAACATTATTTACCTACTCATGGTTAGTGGCAATATATTTTGCAGCAGATAACTTTGCTATTTAAGTTTCTATCTTTTTTTTATTAAAAGCAAGTTGATCTTTAAAAGCAACAGAGAAATTATCCATCTTAAGAGTTATATCTTCTAAAACTTTATCATTAGCAACAAGCTTCTTAGAAAGGGTATCATTTAACTTAGCTTGCTCCTCAATTAACTCTCTTAAGAATGGGTTTCTAGGAATATTACCTTGATACTTACCTGGGTAGTTGGATCGCTGTTGTGAACTTTGTTCTTGTGATTGAGTTGATGTCGAATTATTAACAGCCAGGCTTGAATTTGATGCAGAATCAATGTAATCTTGTAAAGCCCTGTCGATCCTTCTTGTCATTGGCTCGTTGTTCAAGTCAATTTAATAACACATCCATCCTAGTTGATATTGCTTTTATTTCTTCCGGAACCTCTTCAATCGATGGTAGTCTTGAGTATCTTGAATCCAGCTTTGATTTTTCGATATTTTGTTCATGAGTGCTTCAGCTTTGTCAAGAGTGAGTGATAAAAATGATCCTTCAGCAGTTGCATCTAGTTGCTCCCTTGCTCTTTGTGTTAATCCATGATAAAATCCTTGCATGAGCAACCACTCTTCTATTCCATGACGAGGGCAATCTGATATGTATTCTTATAAACGTTCCCAAGCACCTGGAATTGATTCTCCTTTTCTCATTTGTTGGAAGTTGGTGATTTTTCCTCGTAGGGTATTGGTTTTACCCGTGGGAAAGAACTTTGATAGGAAGGCTGTAGAACATTCATCCCATGTCTTGATTTCTTCTTTATTGGCATAGAACCATAACTTCGCTTTTTCCTTCAATGAGAATGGGAATAGACGGAGTAATATGATATCTTGGGGAATATTCTTGGGTGAGAAGGTGTTGGCAATCTCCAGAAAATTCTGCAGATGTAAGCGTGCATCTTCGTGAATCCTTCCACTGAATGGAGTAGCTTGTATCATGTTGATGAGGCTTAGCTTGAGCTCAAACTCAAGATTATTAAGTTGAAGTGTTGGTCTGTGCGAATGTTCTCATTGCTTGGAACAGAGAACTCTTGTGGGGATTTTCCGACCATAGCTTCAAAAGCGATGGATGTTCTCTTGATTGATTTGATTCGATGAATGAAGTGGAGTGAATCACAATCAATTACCAATTTGATAAACCCCCGTATAAACTAAACAAAAGACAAACAAGGGTAAGCATGCTAAAGCATCTTCCTAGTTTTAGATTCTCATCATAAGTTTCCATTTATCAATATATCTAGCTAACTTTTATTTCCTCCCCGACAACGGCGCCAGAAATGCTTGTTGGTATTTCTAACGTCACTATAACAAAAGGTGGAGTTAATCTCACCTTAGGCCATATGCCGTCAAAGACACTCAGTGTGGTTCATCTCTTAACACTACTATGTGCTAGGTTGTCATCCCCAGCAGCAATGCTAGGAAATGCATAGGTGATACTTGTGAATGTGTTGTTTGCAATCTAAGGAAAAATAAATATAAAAGGTCTATCCGCAAGCGCACAGATATAAATACCACTTTGTAGCATTTCACCGGGAGTAATCCAGGTTTTGTCATTTATATTCTACCACAGGGAGGAATAATTAAAGGTGGGCTCATATATAATTGATAAGTGGCATACTTATGAGAGATTCTATCACTAGTGCTAACTTTAGCAGGGGTAAGCCAATAATGATAAGGATATGATAATGATAAATAAAGGCAGAGGCATCACACAGAGACGGGAATAGACTACTATAAGTTAGACTTAACATTGGACTACTTTAAGAGACAGTAATTCTTTCAGTAGCATTTAATCTACTAAGTCATTACATCTACTCTAAGGCATATGTTATCATATATAGCATAGTAAACTCTAGATCATGTATCCGGACGACTACCAAGGAAAATCAAGAGCAAAACAAGATATTCCCCGTACTCATTGTCCACTAGTCTTATAGACGGAGGGTGGATTACAAAGGACTCAATAGGACTATCACTCCCTGATCTACCACCACGACCGGAATATAAGGTGCACTCGCAGGTAAAACATATATAAGCACCACGCTTACATAAATATCTCTACCACCTAACCCACTCGAGTATTGAATTAGGCGCTCTACGAATAGATACATATATCTATCATAAACTACATCTATATCAAGCATACTATTAGAATAAAGTAAGAACATAGCAAACAAACACATCTTATTATAAAAGAGCAAAGTCATAGATACAAGATAATATCCGTACCGTGAAACTTGAAGATCTAGAACTCTGGGTAGGCACACCCAGCTCTTCTTGAATCTGACTTGCTAATCAACTTAGACGAACTAGAACTAGATGAACTAGAACTAGAACAAGTAGCTAACCCTAATCTCTGGTGGAGATACTCTCTTCTACTTCTGCCTGACTTACAACTGAATTGATATGAATAATAATGAACTTGATGTTAGCCCTGGGGGTAGAGGTCTTTCTTATATAGGCCTTGGCGATGAACGATGACCATTGGATCAAACCGACCTTCAATAACAGTGTAGATACAACCTCAAAGTCGGTTACAAACCGACCTAGAAAGCTGAGGCTGACTGGTGGGTCCTACGGCGGCCCGGCCAAAATGAGCTCCGGGCGGCCGCCAGGGGTTGACCTCCTCGGCCTCTGGTTTCTTCCCGGTGTCCTCTCGGTACCTTCTAGAATGTTTTAGTCCACTTTTCGGATTGAGTTACTTCACGGTCAAGTCTTGTCATCATATGAGATGTATATTAGGAACTTTCTCCATTCTTCTCTCGTGCATTTATCCGTTAAGTCCCCGGAAATACATAAATCACCAAAACTCATGGAACTTATTAGTATAAACCTCTAAACTAAGTATTTATTTAATTTATGTCCTTATTTCATCTCTTGTTGACATATAAAAGTATATGATAACAGGTGTCAACACATATTAATTCTGTGAGAACATTAGAGGAGCATTTGCAACATCTGCAGCAAGTCTTTCACATCCTCGAGCAACACCAGTTATACTTGAAGCACTCAAAGTGTTCCTTTGCTCAACAGCAGCTAGAGTATCTTGGTCACATCATTAGTGGGTAGGGGGTTGCAACTGATCCCAACAAGACAGAGGCTATTGCTCAGTGGCCACCACCTACGGATGCAAAGCAGTTAAAAGTTTTTGGGTACTATAGGAAATTCATTAAGAACTATGGCAGCATCGGCGGACCTCGACCGATCTTCTCAAGAAAAATGCTTTGTACCATTGGACTCCTCAACACCAAACATGCTTTGACACCCTGAAAGAAGCACTCACCACAGCTCCTGTCTTAGCTTTACCCAACTTCACCAAGCCATTCTCTATTGAGATAGATGCTTTTGCAATGGGCATTGGAGCAGTTCTATTACAAGACAATCACCCTATAGCATACATCAGCAAATCATTGGGCCCCAAAGCACAGGTTATGTCCACCTATGAGAAAGAATGCATGGCAGTCATTCTAGCTGTCACAAAATGGAAATCCTATCTCCAACACCAGCCAGGCACCATCATCACTGATCACCACAGCCTAGTGCACCTGGGAGATCAAAGGCTATTGGAGGGCATGCAACAAAAGGCATTCATTAAGTTATTGGGCCTGCAATACAAAATCATTCACAAGAAAGGAGTGGAAAATAAAGCTGCAGATGCCTTGTCTAGGCAACTTCAATCCCCTACTCTTTTGGCTATCTCCACTTGTTCTCCTAAGTGGTTGGAAACTGTCATTGAAGGTTATCAACAGGATGAGCAAACCAAACAGCTTTTGACTGAACTGGCTATCACAGGCTCCAATTCTAAAGGGTTCTCTCTCAGGGATGGAATCATCAGATACGAAGGCAGAATTTGGCTGGGTAATCACAAGGATCATCAGGCCACATTGCAAGCACTGCACTCCAGTGGGTTGGGAGGCCATAGTGGGATCACTGCTACTTATCAGAAGATCAAAGCACACTTTGTCTGGCCTCATCTCAAACAAGTTGTCCAACAGTATATCACTGAATGTCAGGTATGTGCCCAAGCTAAACCTGAACATAGCAAACTACCTGGGTTGCTTAGTCCACTGCCCATTCCAAAGTATGCTTGGCACACTATCACTATGGATTTCATTGAAGGGTTGCCTAGGTCCAAGTCGTTTGATACTATTATGGTGGTTGTTGACAAACTGACAAAATATGCTCATTTTATCTGCTTATCTCATCCATATACTGCCATGACTGTAGCTCAAACATTTCTGAACAATGTGTACAAACTCCAAGGCATCCAACTGTGGTTGTGTCTGATAGAGACAAGGTCTTCACCATCCTGGTATGGAAAGAATTACTCAAGATTACTGACACCACCATGAACATGAGCACTTCTTATCACCCGGAAACAGATGGTCAAACCGGCGGGTGAATCAATGCCTGAAACTTACCTGCGGTGCATGGTTCATGCTTGCCCTTCAAAGTGGGCTCAATGGATTCCTCTGGCTGAGTTTTGGTACAACTCCACTTACCATTCAGCTCATGGGTTTACCCCCTTTCAGGCTCTGTATGGTCACAAACCTCGTCATTTTGGGATAACATTGGATGATGTTTGCACTCGTCAAGGATCTAGACACTTGGCTCAAAGAACGCGAAGCCATGATGGAACACATCCAACACAATTTGCAGCGAGCTCAGACACGTATGAAACATCAAGCTGACACGTAAATCGTGAGGAGCGCAAATTTGAGGTGGGCGACCGGGTCTTTGTGAAATCTAAAACCCTATGTCCAACAATCTGTCCATCGTCGCAGCAATCATAAGTTGAGCTTCAAGTACTTTGGACCATATCAAATTCTCTAGAAAATTGGAGATGTCGCCTACAAATTGCAGCTCCCGGCATCTAGTCAGATCCACCCTGTACTTCATGTTTCCCAACTGAAGAAACCACCTCAGGTTACAGTCTCTTCTGATGATGACATGAACTTGCTAACACTGTTTGATACTCTCCCTCCAGTTCGTGTTCTAGCAACTCGTCTTCAGATGGGTGGATCTCATGGTGTCCCGGAGGCCCTGGTGTGTCGACAGTCTTGTCCTACACACTGGGCACAGTGGGAACCCCTCTCGGCTCTTCCACAGCACCTGGCGACAGCTGCACTTCAAGCTGCACCAGCGACGCCAACTACCTCAGGACCATCGGCGCCACAAGCTGAACCTGCATCAGGCTGATCGAGCTCCGGCTGGCAACATCGTGAGGACACACTGTCTTCTAAGGGAGGGGGAATGTCACAGACTACGTATTCTACTATCGTTTACGCATTATTACATTTACGTTTCCTTCATTCTGGGCCTGTAAGTCGGCATGTGGGCCGTTGGGTTTGTAACGGGCTGCGGCCCAAACTAAAGTACAAGTACTGGCTGTGAGGGTGGATAGGAGGTCAGCCAAATAATCAAACAAATTATCCCCTTCCTAACTGCCAACGCCGCTGTGCTTCCCTCTCTGAGACGGCGATCGCCACGCTTGCCCGCCGTGCGTGTACGCCGGCTCCCCTCCTCCGCCGTTAGTCTCGTGACAGGCAGGTCCCATTGGTTGACGGCGCCCTGATCCCCACCGGTAGCACCTCATGGAGGCCATGTTGCCCACTCCGATCTCCACCGGCGAGGAGGCCCCAGCGCAAGCCCAACCTGGTCGTGTCCATGTCCATGCCGTGGCCTGCGGGCTCCTCGTAGCCCTCTGGGCCTCCTGGGAGCTGGAGCTCGTGCGCTTGCGTCCCGTTCGTGTTCGCAGAAGCATTCCGTGCCGTTCGTGCGGGCACCGGCTGTAGGTCCAAGACTGTCAGGCGAGCAGCAGCACCAGATATTAGAAGATGACGATGACTAATGAATGTTCAACTAATGAAAGACATTGTTGAGATACTGAATGTTTTGCATCACTCCATCGGTCATCGATCACCTTACTATCGGCCCAGACACACTAGCCACATGGTCCCGAGGTTGGGCGGCTGTTGCCTGCCAAGGAAGTGCTGCTGGCCCGGGCAAGTGCATACTGAATGTCGGAATGCTGATTTTGGATGTTTGGATCGAACGACGAAGTTAGCCGACGAATGCTCAACATTGAATGTCTGAACACGTTACTAGAACTATGAAATGCAGACAAAAAAAAATAAAAAGAAAACTCAGCATTTTTGAATGTCTGAATATTGAGACATATTGAAGACTTCCAGCGTGTTGGAAGCTACAGTAAGAAAATGAACTGAAAACATGGCTGAACAGAGAATCAAACAGCTATAGGCTCCAGCTGCCCATCCATGGTGTTGATGGCTTGAATAAAATATTAGAGAATGCTGAATGTAAATAATGAATGCATCTCTTGTAGTGCTACATCTTTTTTTTCCTCCGCAACGCACGGGCATGTTTGCTAGTTAGACTAATTAGCAAAGTTTAATTGCCCAACAACTGGTTTTATAGATGGTGTATCATAGTTCATCGGGGTATTTAGACTGTTTCCTATAATTAAAATTTTTCTTTTCATTATTTCCTTCAACTCATTTGTTCCTTTTATTTATTATTTTTTGTGAAACAACTAGTTTGTCCCTCTCTCTAAATTACTTGAACTCTAATACTTTCTGTTATTTTTCTTATTATCTTTGTTCAGGTTATTATTGTGATTCTTGTTTTAGTCTAAAAATCAGATTGATCGAGTGAATGTTAAAGATGTAGGGCCAATTAATTTTAGTTATTTTTTCTAAAATATTCAGTGCTCTTTTTATTATTTTTTTTTTTATTGTAACACAACTATTTATTTGGTTGCCATGTATACGTGGTACTAGCTAAACCACCGCATAGCGAGCCAGAGAAGCCACCCTAGCTCATCAGCTAAGGGATTTTTTAATTGTATAAAAGAGAGAGAAAGTTCTTATGCGAATATTTTAACATAATATGATTAGTCTGGGCATCTAAAAATATCTAGCTCCACTACTACTTCATATATTTTGGCCATGTATATATCTCCGCCGCTATATCCAAGTGCAGATTCGATAAGTCACCTAACTCACTTATCCAAGTCTAAACTGAGCAATCAAGACATACCCATCTATCTGTTTAAAGTGTTGTTTTGGACTTTTGACTACCCTATTTAACCATACGTTTTATTCAATTTTTTTAGCAAATTATAAAATAAATATATTGTTATTAAAATATCGGTAATAATAAACTAATAAGTTATAAAAAATAAATAATATTTATGCAATGGAGATGAATGGTAAATAAGATGGCACAGAGTCCAGGTGACCTATCAAATGAACGAAGGGATTATGCATTTTGATTGCTCGACTTGAACTAATAGGAGAAATCCCATTTGTATTTGGAGAGGTGCTCAATTTTCCCCAACTTGACAATTTCGATTCTTAACAATATTTGCACAAGAAAACACAAATTTATTTTGACACACAAGTCGAAGATACAACATGAGTAAGCAGCTGGTCGGTACGTCATTTTCAGTTGGAGATCACTGTTGGATCGGAGTGCTAGCAATAGCCTCAGTCTCAGAGGTGCATTCATATTTTTGCACCAGCATTTAAAATCTTGACAAAAGCCGTCAGTGTTGTCGGCTCTATCGTTTTTGCATGCAATAGTGCAGCCCTTGTCGTTAAAAGGTGACCAACATAACCCTTTGTAACTCCCGCTCAGTTCTTGGTACCAGCAAGGATTATAAGCTGCATGGTTCACATCCAGTCATGGAGATTTATGCAAAAATGTTGAAACCCCATCAAAAAGCTTTTAGCAAAAGATTTATCAAAGTAAATGACATTGGCGCTTGCATCACATAGTTCATGCATGTGCACGCGTACTTACGAGGATCTGCCATGACGATGGGTAGGAGGATGATGACTAGAAGGACCTCGGCTGAGAGATTCAATTGTGAATGCTTCATTGCTTCTTATGTTGTGCAAGTCAGTACGCCAAAGAAGACTGAGTAGGCAGACTTGGTGCGGTTTGAGGAGTGAAGTCGGGCAATGATTTGAGTAAGAGTGAGCATAGATATATACAGTCTTAACATATCACTATCGATCTAGTACGTCATCCATCGGATTTGCTACTAAGAATTCTGGGACAAAGCAACTCTAAAAATTAACAGTCTTCCCTGTCCCTCGGTCCTCCCAAGGAGATGATGGACGGAGCGAGAGAACCAATCTTGACGATTCAGCAAATGGCAGGTGTATAGTCCAATGCCGTGGAGCTTTTTTTCAAGGGCGTGCTTCAGCTAGTTCTACTTCTGTAGCGGCAAACACTAGGAGAATAATTTGTGCTTTTTAATTAGATAGATGTCTGTCCCCATGCCCGGAGGATCATAGGTAAATATATAAATAATAAATAATCTCTCATACTATAGTCTTTAATTAGGCATGCTATGATTTACCCATTCATTCTGGTAATTATTCTTATTGATCCATTTGCCTCACTTTATATTGTTAATTTCTTGGTGTGGTGTTGGAGAACTTCAGTGTCTCCTCTACACTTGCACATGTCTACGTATCGCAAACTTCTCGGTCGATCTCTCATCGAGTCAACGGCTCCGCAGCTCATTCTTCTTCATCAAAACCATATAATTAAGCTTCCACCAAAGACCATTTGTACGTCACTTGTGACCCATTTGTACGTCAGTTGTGACCTGCTGTCCATAATGTTTGGAGCTGCCAACATTCTTGGCTGCAAATACTCTGCACTTGCCTATTGGGCAGCAATTTAACTTATTCAAAGTGCTGGCCCTCCCAGCGTTTTCACCCAATCCAAGTCGGATGGTGGGAACCCTAGCACTGCTTCCTCGCCTCCGATTGGTCCGCTCCTTTGCGGCCATTTCTGTGGTCTGGTTCAGCCAGCCAATCAATATGTTACATCGTACACTGTAGCATGTTTCGTTTGTTAGTGGTAAATATTATCCTACCATGGCGTAACTAGGTTTAAAAGAATCGTCTCGCAATGTACATCTAAACTGTGTAATTAGTTTATTTTTTTACCTACATTTCGTACTCAATACATGTGCTGGCATTTTGATGTGATGGGGAATCTTCTTTTTGCATAGTGGAATTTGGAGAGAAATTTTGAGATCTAAACACACCGTGTCCGCCCGCTCGCCTCGGCAAAAAAAAAAAACCCACAAACTCTCAAACTCTCCGCATGCCCAACCGTGGCCGCCTCCGCCCTCCTGACGCCGCGGGAGGCGAGCTGCCACGCCAGCGCCTCCACCTCCGCGCCTCCTCTCCGGCGACTCCACCTCCGCCTCCTCTCTCCGCCCTCGACTCCTCGCGTCGTTCACGTGTGCTCCAGGAAACCCTAGGTGTCTGTGATCGAGGACCCTTGCTGCGTGTGGCTTCTTCCTATCCGGCAGCGGCGCCGGCGGATCATCTTGGCGGCCAGCTGTGGTTCCGAGCTGCGGCGCTGCGTCATCCCCTCCTCCTCTATTGTCTCCGGGTGCATAGAAGCTCCATAGCTAGGTAAGACCGATTTCTTCGTCTGTTGTAGACTTGCTTGGTGGTTGTGACATGTTTCTCGTGTCGATTAGTGGCTTCTATGTTTTTTTCCTAAATGTGAATGATGAAACCCTACCTGCCATTTTTTGCTTGGTGCAGGAGGCCGGCGGCGTGCTGGATATGCTGTCAACGGCGGTGAATGATGGAACTCTAGCTGCCATTTTTGTCCAGGTTAGTTATCATGCAATCGCCCCTCAAGTTTTCTAGATCCTCTTCCTGCAGAATAGTACCGTGCTTTCCTGACTTTCTGTTCTTTGGAGAAAGACCGTTCATGCTTAAATTGCTACCCCAAATTTTAGATTGTAGGCGTTCATTCAGTGCAGTGCCAAATTCATTTCCGCTGCAGTTTCCATGCCCTTATACAATTCTGATCTTCGAGTCATCTTGCTAATTACTCTGTTTATTGTTGTTCACTGGAGAATCAGTAACTTGAGGTGACAGCAGTTGGCCAGCCTTTTCCTGTTAGCTTTTCTGGTTCATAATGGGTAAGTATGGTACATCCATCATCATTTAGGCCCTTTACAAATGTACGTCAGTAATGCTGCATATATCATTTCAGAACTTTGACTATCCACATAGCATGAAACATGTATATGGATTACAATTTTTGGCTATTTGTTTGCTTTCTTTATAGGTGCCAATAATGCAAGATTGATATTCTTCTTTGTCGCTTCCTTACTTCCAGCTTATGTACCTGGATGTATGTCTACACATATAGATATAGTAGCACATATCACTTTCTTGGTTACATCATTTTACTTTTGGTTTTCCTATCTTGGTGCTTTTCTATCCAATTAAATTTACTGTTCCTACCTTGTCTTCTGCAAAGTATAGGCTAGGCACATCACATCTATTCCATGATAGTGATGGCTGCCTGGTAAGCCTCTATCCATTTCCTATTAACGCAGTTTTATTCAGTATATTCCGTAATTTGCCTATCCATATACCTCAGTATATTTCGCAAAGCTATCTTACCTTTTACATGATTAAAAGCACAATCCTGTGAATTGTTAGGCTATTCCCATGTGTCACAGTCAAATCATGCCTCCACGACCGCTGATTTAGTAGCTTCTTGTTGTTGTCACTCTTAAATGTCCACTTCAGTGTCGATCTGTGCATTCATTTGTTCCCTTCAGTTTATTTGTATAGTATTTTTGGTTCTAGCAAAATTAGAGTGTCTAACAATGTTATTTTATTTCTTAACATATTATAGGAACACCATGGTGGATTTGTCATGGCTGACCTACTTCGACAGCAATAAACTAAGGTGCTAAAACAGGGTGTCTCACCGTCGAGGTTGTGCTCAGCTCCGGCAAAGTGGCTCAACAGCGATGGTGTAGCTCAACACGGATGGCACGAGTCAATAGCAAGGGTGGTGTCCCAGCCTCCATGAATCCAAACCTCGGCCACACAAAAGTATGAATACCTTTTCCATAATTTTTTTTTATATGAATTTAATTGTTCCTTCCTAATTAGCTATTAAAGGTATCTCTCATGTCGAAAAAAACACCCCCTCTGCCTACCTTAGATATACATGAATTGGTGGTTGGGTAAATAGTTCGGTTCAATATTTTCTAATTAGTGTTTCATATGCTATTCATTTACAAAATATCTTACAGAAAAAATAACTTGCAAGAGATGAGAGACTTTGGTGTTAAGCCGTATGATGTTGGTTTCCTTTCCCATGTATAAACTGATCAAAAGTGGGCAATGGATGTTTACCCACTTAAAGTTGCCTTGCAAATGCAAGCAAACTGTTTTGTTTGCGTGAAATGTGTCAGAGGACCCTACAGTAGCGCATATGTCTTGCTTTTGTTGTTGCCATACTCTCTAAGGTGCCTATGCAAATTGCAACTGTTCCATCCCAGGAGTTCACTCCTGGTGAGTTTTTAGTGTCGATTGATGTCATTTCTTTTATTTTAGTTGTACATATCTATTTGTTTACTACTTTGGAAGGAAACACACAATGGAAAAAGCTTGATTGGTTTGCTTGTTGTCAACAAGGTCACACCAAGCCGATAGATTCCGGTGCAACAACCAAACAACCTCGACGATGAAACAGCTGAACTTGTCCACTCAGCGACCATCAGATAGACAAGACTGAATAAAGACAATGCCAATCACTGCCACGGTTCAAATAACAGTGAGTTTGATTCAATTTAAATTTAAATTTGTCCTCACTGGAACGGTACATATTTTAACAACAAATTGATAGTTCTCTAAAAAAAGGAAGACGGACAGATCAAGATATATCAACATGAATGTAACTCCTATTTGCCCTGTCGCCACCTGCTTTGTATTTCAAAATAGGGATTTTGCCTCGATGTGAATCCTAGGTCCTTAGCTTTGAGTTTCTTTCACTATTTTTCCTATACAAAACTGCACTGATATCTATTCGGACATGGTGACATTGCGGTTGTGCACAAAATTGAGCAAGAGCATGACTGATTTGCATTCTAACATGATGGTGTCTCCTTCTTTGAGCCATATTGTCAAGGGCAGTGTGCGGCAGAGACGCCGGACCTCGACCACGGCGCCAGAGTAGTCGCGCTCCGTGATAACTACGACAGGGTTATGCCCCCACGCGCCGCTCACACTCGCGGGTTATGCCCCCTGACTCGTGGCTTGAGAGAGAGAGGTAGGAGATTAGATTGAATAATCTTGCTTAACCCTTCATCATTCGGTTACAAGGAATATATGGCCTCTGGCCCAACAAACCACTCCTAAACTTAAGGAACAATTATAGAAAGCAATAACTAGATTAGTGACTATCCATATTAGCCACTAATTGATATCTCCTGCTGTGCATGGCGCTCAGCGCGCTCGGCCGCACGGCGCACGTCACGTGCCCTGCGACGTCGAGTGTATACGCGCCCGCACATGACATCTCTCCCCTCCTCGAGAGGCAGCTCGTCCTCGAGCTGGAAATGCGGATACGCGGCGCGGAACGTGTCGATGTCTTCCCAGGTTGCTGAAGCTGAAGACGCGCCCTTCCACCTGATGAGAACTTGGCGCACTCCACGGGCGAGACGCACCTTGACTGCTTGTTCTGGCTCAGGCACCACAGCACCGTGGCGGACAGTGGGTAGAGGCGGTGGAGCTTGTGGTGGGGCGCCATGGAACGGCTTCAAAACGCCCACATGGAACACGTCGTGGAGGCGTGCTTGGGGCGGCAAGTCGAGGCGGGCAGCGACGTCGTTGATCATCTCGACGATGCGGTAGGGGCCGTAGAAGCGAGGCCGGAGCTTCCCGGTCGACGACTGAGGTAGGGAGGACGCTGCGCGATGCCGAAGGCGTAGAAGAACCCAGTCGCCCTCTTGATAGGACACCGGACGATGAGCCCGATCGTAGTGGCGCTTCTGGACAGCCTGGGCCTGCTCCAGGCGATGACGAACGTCGCCCAGGAACTCAGCACGCTCCTCCATTGTGCGCGCCACAGCTGCCACGCGTGTCTCCCCCGGCTCATAAGAGCGAATGGACGGGGGTCCCGCCCGTAGGACGACTTTCTGAGCGGCATGTCGCGCGGCGAGGATGGGAAGGCAGTGTTGAACACATACTCCGCCCAAGGCAGCCAGCGCGCAGCAACCACGTGGCCGATCACCTGTCAAACACCTCAAGTACATAACAATCACCCGGTTAGCCGACTCGGACTGCCCATCCGACTGCGGGTGGAAGGCCGTCGTCATCCGAAGCTTGGTGCCGCTCAAGCGCATGAGCTCCTCCCAAAAGTTGGAGGTGAACACCGTGTCGCGGTCCGACACAATGGACTGTGGAATGCCGTGGAGCCTGACGATGTCCGCGAAGAAGGCCTGGGCCACGCTCTCCGCCGAGTACGGGTGCGCCAGCGGGATGAAGTGGCAGTACTTGCTGAAGCGATCCACCACGGTGAGGATGACGGACTTGCCCCGGACGCGCGGGAGCGCCTCGATGAAGTCCAGGGCGATGTCTGTCCACACACCTTGTGGAACGGGCAGCGGCATCAGGAGGCCCGCCGGGTGGAGGTGCTCGGATTTGTGGCGCTGACAGACAGCACAAGCACGAACGAAATCCTGCACAATCTGTTTCATGTTAGGAAAAAAGAAGTCGCGCCGTAGTCGGTGGAGCGTGCGCTGCACACCCTCATGGCCTTCCTCGTGCACTGCTGCCAGGACCTCGGGCAGAAGTGGTGAGGCCGGCGGAATGTACAGCCGCCCGCTGTACTGCACCAGGCCATCCACCAGCGCCCACGGCAGGACCTTGGAGCCGTGCTGGATTTCCTCCTGAAGGGCGACGAGTGCCGGGTCTGTGGCCTGTGCAGCACGCAGCCGGCCCACGAAATCGGCGCGCGGGGCTGACAGCAGCAGCACCGCACCCTCCTCTGGCGTGTCCCGGCGAGAAAGAGCGTCGGCGACGGCATTGGTGAGGCCCGGCTTGTACTCCACCGAGAAGTCGAACCCCAGAAGCTTACCCACCCAGTGATGCTGAGGGATAGTAGACAGCCGCTGATCGAGGAGGTACTTGAGGCTGAAGTGGTCTGTCTTGACGGCGAAGCGGCGCCCCCAGAGGTATGGCCGCCAATGGCGCACGGCCTGGACGAGACCGATGAGCTCGCGCTCATATGCAGCGAGAGCACGGTGCCGGGGCGCCACGGGTCGGCTGAAGAATGCAACGGGGTGGCCTTCCTGGACCAGAACCGCCCCGAAGCCGTGGGACGACGCGTCGCACTCGACGATGAACATCTTGGAGAAGTCGGGCATGGCGAGTACCGGGGCTGCGGTGACCACCTCCTTGAGGGCAGCGAAGGCAGCAGCAGCGGCCTCCGTCCAGGCGAACCTTTGTTTTTTTGAGGAGGGCGGTGAGCAGTGCAGCGATGGTGCCGTAGTTGTGGACGAATTTCCTGTAGTAGCCGGCGAGCCCCAAGAAGCCGCGCACGGCCCGAGCCGACCGGGGCAGCGGCCAGTCGCGCACCGCTTGTACTTTGGCCGGATCCATGGCGACGCCCGCGGCCGAGACCACATGGCCGAGGTAGGCTACGGAGGACGCCGCGAACGCGCACTTCGAGCGCTTCACGAAGAGGTGGTGCTGCTGGAGCGCTCCGAAGACGGCGCGGAGGTGGCGTAGATGATCCGCCCAGGTGCGACTGTAAATAAGAATGTCGTCAAAAAACACAAGTACAAAGCGCCGGAGGAAGGGCCGCAGCATGTCGTTCATCAGCGCTTGGAACGTGGCGGGGGCGTTGCACAGCCCGAACGCCATGACCAAGAACTCGTAGAGGCCGTCATGGGTCCTGAACGCCGTCTTGTGGATGTCGGCCGGCCTCATGCGGACCTGGTGATAGCCCGAGCGCAGGTCGAGCTTGGTGAAGAAGCGCGCCCCGTGAAGCTCGTCCAGGAGCTCGTCGACGACGGGGATGGGGAACGCATCTTTGACCGTGAGCGGCGTTGAGCGCCCGGTAGTCGGCAGTAAAACGCCCGCGACCCGTGCGGTTTCTTGACGAGGAGGACCGGGGACGAGAACGCGGAGTCGCTGCGCCGGACGATGCCCCCTTTCGATCATGGCGGCGCATTGCCGCTCCAGCTCGTCCTTGTGCGCCGCCGGGTATCTGTACGGCCGCACCGCCCCCGCAACGCGCCCGGTTTGAGGACGATGCTGTGGTCGCGCGGCGCCGCGGTGGTGGCAGCCCGGTTGGCTCGGCGAAGAGGCCCCCGGCGCCCGACGGCAGCTCGTCGAGGAGGGCAGCCGGTGCCGTGACGGTGGTGATGCGCGGCTCCTGGTGCGCGGACACATCTGCCAAAGCCAGATCAGGCGGTCATGGCGGCTGAACGCCACTGTACGGGTGGTGAAGTCCCACACCATCTTCCCCAACGTGACCATCCACTGGGTGCCGAGGACGACGTCATAGCCGGCAAGCGGCATCACGTACAGGTCGACGCAGAAGTTCTCGCCGTCGATGGCGATCGGCGCTTGACGGAGAACGCCGGGGCACGCGATGCGTTCCCCATTGGCCACCGTGGCAGTGAGGCGTGGCCTGGTGTGGATGGCGAGGCCGGTCCGCGCAGCCGCCGTCTCGTGATGAAGTTGTGCGTGGAGCCCGTGTCCAGGAGGGCTGTGAACGATGCTGCACCCACGGTCACGCGCACCTGCATCGAATCGCAAATCGGCATACCAGCAACTGCACGGAGGGAGAACAGAGGCGCCTCCTGAGCAGCCGGTGCGTCCTCGGCAGCGTCACCCTCGATCTCCACCCCGTCGATGTAGAAGATACGGCGGCAGATCCTGTTGTGGCCCCGGGAGTAGGGTTCGTTGCAGTTGTAGCACAGGCCGAGGCGGCGTCGCTCGGCTTGTTCCTCGGTGAGAGGCGCCTCGCTGATTCCCCGCACCACGGGCGGCGGTCTGGCAGCGGGCGGCTCTTTGGGCGGCTGGCGGTTCGCCGAGCAGCGGGCGGTGCCAGCCGATGGAAGCAGCGCTTGACCGGCGGTAGCGGTGGAAGCGGTGGCGGCGCGCGTTAATGCAGCCGGGCGGCGGCTGTTGGAGACGATCAGTTCGATGAGCTCCACCGGCGCGCCGGACTCATCGCCGCGTTGAGGGTCTCCGGGTGATGGATGCGGACAGCGTGGCTCAGCGGCGGCAGGAGCCCTCCCGTGAACCGCTGCACGCGCTGGGCCTCGTCAAGACGACCAGCGCGCGGCAGGAGCACCTGGAAGCGGTTGGCGTAGTCCTCGACGGTGCCCGTCCGCCGACACTCGGAGAGCTCGAAGAGGGGGGCCGAGCGTAGATGCGGCCCAAACCGCAGGTTGAGCAGCTCCTTGAAGCGGCCCCAAGGCGGCGTGCCTTTGTCTTCCTGCAGCTGAATGAACCACATGTGCGCGACGCCCTCCAGCTGGTACGACGCCATCCAGACGCGCTCCTCCGGCATGGTGCGCTGCTGCCGGAAGTACGACTCGCACTTGTTGATGAAGAACAAGGGGTCGGACTTGCCGTCATAGCGAGGGAAGTCCAGCTTCTGGAATTTGGGAGGACGATCGAGGTCCCTTGGCCCCTCGGTGTGGCCGCCGCCGCCGGTTGCCGACGAGGACGAGCGGTCCTTCATGCCTTCCATGTCCACCTTCATGGCGGCCATGTCAGTGGTGAGCGTGTTCAGTTTTGCCATGAGATCGGCAAGGGTGGGTTCCCCCATGGTTGGGGCGGAGGTGGTGGGTGGTGGTGGCGGCTGCGGCGGGTGGGTTCTTGTGATGGAGGAAGAAGATGCGGCTGGCTGGGATGAAGAAGAGGATCGAGAGACTCTAGATACCAGGTTGTCAAGGGCAGTGTGCGGTAGAGACGCCGGACCTCGACTACGGAGCTCGTAGTCGCGCTCCGTGATAACTACGACGGGGTTATGCCCCCACGCCGCTCACACTCGCCGGGTTATGCCCCCTGACTCGTGGCTTGAGAGAGAGAGGTAGGAGATTAGATTGAATAATCTTGCTTAACCCTTCATCATTCGGTTACAAGGAATATATGGCCTCTGGCCCAACAAACCACTCCTAAACTTAAGGAACAATTATAGAAAGCAATAACTAGATTAGTGACTATCCATATTAGCCACTAATTGATATCTCCTGCTGTGCATGGCGCTCAGCGCGCTCGGCCGCACGGCGCACGTCACGTGCCCTGCGACGTCGAGTGTATACGTGCCCGCACATGACACATATCAAGGTTAATCTATATTTGTTGCTTATGCCATTTGGTTAACCTTGCAATGATTTGAGTGTCGTGATTCAGTGCGCTTAAAATGAATTGGTTGCCCTATGAACAAGGTTAGCAAATATTTCTGTAATTTCTGAATTAGAACCTACAATTTTTTTTCTCTGTTTGCATAATTCTTATGATATCCAATATTTGAATATTACTCAGAGTTTCCTGAATACAAAAAATGACTAGCTAACTTTGTCGGCTGCTACAACCTAAAAAACTTATTTCCTCGATACAGAAAATGACTAGCTAACTTTGAATATTTCACACTGATTCCATCCATGAATAATTTTTGTAATGATCTGTCATTTTGGCGAGAGCCTTATTTTTGCCCTCTCCTTCATGCCCCCATTCATGAGTTCCTCAGATTTTATGCTGCAAATGCTAATTATGGCACATATTACAGGTTAGCAGTAGAGCACATGATTATATCTTCATTTCCCGGACACTTTTTGAGTTGGCTTCTATCTCTGCACATCCTTCTATTCTCACAGCCAGGTCCCTCATGGATTCAAGGTATCCATATCTATGAAGAAGTCTTATTATTGATATTCATCCATAGGACCCTGAGAAGAATTATGTTAGTGTTGCCCTAATCAGAAAACAGGCTGTCTAACAAACCACAGGCCAGTGTCTCATGATGCTTCACTTATTATGATTTTTGGATAATACTCCTATCTCTCTATGTACATGATCAGACTATTAACTATTTTACCAAATTTTTGCTTCAGGAAGCCCGAATCCTTTGTGCTCTTCTGCGTAGTCCAGAATCTGATGCATGGGAATACACCTGGACTGATTTATCTAAGTAATAAATGATTAAATGGAGACATCAAGGCAATCAACAAGTTGCTTCATACCTCGCCATGCTTAATCTCAACAATGGCCTTGGAATAACCATGGGTACACCAGACCCAAGTAAGCCATGTACAGATTAGGCACTTCAGGAATACAGGCTGTACAAATATATGATTTTGTTTTAGTTTCAAACCTGAATTAAGCTCAGCATTCATTTCCATAGGTTGCTGGCATCTTATCTGAATATCTAGCCATGATGGTTACAGAAGCTCTGAATTCCATTCATTTCAAGCCATCGACGACGATGATGGGTGGTTTGCTGTATGAGCTTTAGGAGTTGGTTGTTGTGAATTACTTTGAAGTCTATGTTTCTTATGCCCCTCGCGGCTGTTATAGAGTAGCACATGAGTTGGCTAGATTTAATGTTTTTTATCAGGATGATGTAGACTGCTTGGTATACCGGATTATATTCATGCGTTGTTGACCAGTGATTCATATGGTTGACATGGTTAATGGCATCGTGAGGTCTCCTTAAAAAAAGACCATATGTAACATGTTCTTATTTACCGTCAGGACAATAAACACACTACCATATACCATATGTGAACCTTGACCTTTACCAATATGTATGTATATCTAAGTATGTATTTAGTATTTACCTACTCTTAATTAATTTTCCATATGATTTTAGAATGTGCACCCATACTGTTTATCCACACGCGCGCGCCGGGGCGCGCTCTCTCTACTACTAGTTTTTATTTGTTAAGAGTACACACACACACTACCTCTTAGTCCGGCGCGCGCTCCCGGCGCGCGCTCTCTACTACTAGTTTTTATTTGTTAAGAGTACACACACACACTACCTCTTAGTCCGGCGCGCGCTCTCTACTACTAGTTTTTATTTGTTAAGAGTACACACACACACACTACCTCTTAGTCAAGTGATTGCAGGCCTCTCTAAACTTGATTGCTACAAATATGCCCGCCCAGTCTCCTTCAACGTACTTATTACTCCCACTAGATAAGACGTAATGGCGCCTTCAAAAATGAATATCTATGCACTCCTAGTCACCGTCCTCCTACCTATCGTCATGCCAGGTCGTGGTATGCACGCATACACATACATGAACTACAAACATATGTTGCATATATAAACATGGAATATGGGATCGCTACGCTACCTAAAAAACAAAACTTTTCTACCCATAAACCAGAAAATACTGCTAGTTATAGATCACCGAATTACCACTAGACGCGCAGGTGCAGCGGATTCGTCGACCCTCGACGTAGATGTACATGTCGCAGCAGTGTCGTGCAATTGCTCACGTCTGTCCTCCACGTGCGGTTCATCCTTGCGCTCCAGATGCAGCACCTCTGAGGTATCCCACATGTACAGGGAGGAAGCGATGCGCCTCCGGACAACTAGGTCGAGCAAGAGGCGAGGGCATGGGCGGCAGCGGCTGCCAAAGTGGCATGGCTTAACCTAGCCCCACGCCCACTTCTCATATATATAGGCGTCCCTAACAGGCTGCCAAGCTAGAGGCCCATTAGTGACCCTAAGCCTCATCTAATTGGATCATATCCGAATTAGGTTTCCTTCCCCTTAAGCGTCGCGACCCTATGGGCTCACGCACACATAGACGTGGCCCGAGTACTCCTACTCGACCAATAGTCGATAGCGGCCTCTAGCAAGACGTGTCAACTCCGTGTGTATGCAATGATCATATCAGACGAACCACCACAAACTCACATACACTACTACATAAATGATTTTGCACGATGTTTCCAAATGATTTTCCGTGGCGGACATTTGGAAAACCGCCACGGAAAATAGCTTGATTTATCGTGACGATCTTTTTTAATTAACCGTGGCGGTTATTATAACTATCACGGTAAATCGATTAACCCGTGGCGGTTATTAAAAAAACCGCCACGGTTAATGAGGTCCAAAATTCCAGCCAGGGCCGGCCCATACGAGCCCAATACCACCTCGACCATATAAAATAAATCAAAACCCTAACCCTCACTCTCTCCTCCACCCGACTCTCCCTCCCTCTCTCCACGCCCACAGCCCATCTCCCTCCTCACTCTCTTCCTTCACCCGTCCTCCGGCACCGGGCGTGCCCCTCCCCTTCTCTCCCACCCCCGCCGCCCCCACCACTCCCTTCTCTCCCACTAGATCCGCGACGGCGCACCGCATGGAGGTGGTTTTGCAAGCGGGCGCGGCGGCCCCGAGCTCTTCCGCGGGCGCGCGGAGGTCACGGCGGCGGCAGCGATCCCGGCGGCGCGCCGCAGATCCGAGAATCCGGGCGGCGGCGCCGAGGTCCCGGCGTCCCCACACCATCCCGGCCTCGCGCGGCTCCCGGCGGCCAAGGCGGCTCGCTGGAGTTCCGGCGGCCAAGGCGCAGGCGGATCCCGGCGGTCACGGGCGGAGCTCGAGCACCCTACGGCGGCGGCGCGGAGATCCGGCGGCGTGAAGATCCCGACTCCCGGCGCGCGTGGGACCCCGGGCGGCGGAGATCCGCGGCGGCCGCTGAGGGCGACCGTCACGCCTTGCTCCCCGGGCGCGCCGCTGGGCGTTCCCCAACGGGGGCGGATCCGCCCCGGGCCCGTTAGGGTTTCGTGCTGGCCTTTTTCTTTTTATTTTTTTATTAACGGTGGCCCGGGCAAAAAACCGCCACCGGTTCTCGTATTTTCTGTGACCTTCCGTCCGTGGCGGGCACAAAAACCGCCACCGAAAATCATTTTTGCCCGCCACGGAAGTTCATCTCTCTAGTAGTGATACATGTTATTCCCTTGCCACACGATATTTGGTCCACCTCGTGGGTTAACACTTAACCCAAGCACGGCCATGCATTTCTTGATCCAATCATTCGAAAGTGGTCCAGTGATATCTCTCTCTCATGGAGAGGGGCATTTCCATCTCGATTGACTATGTCTCACAAAGATGCTTCCCGATAAACCCAAAGACCACCTTTATAGCTACCCAATTGCGGAGTAACGTTTGATAGTCCCTAAGTAGGTCGTTTCACATCTTGAATACATAAGACAATCTTAGGTCTAAGGACATAACGCATACATGATGTGTAAAGAGACAATAATAACATCTCATGTCGGGTCAATCCAACCCCATGTCATACATGTGCCCACACTATTAGTTTGACATCTCCATGTGTATGACTTGTGAAACATAGTCATCAACCAAAATGTGTGCTGATCTAATATTCATGTGTGTCCTCACATGAACTCCGACCAGGGACAATTACAGAATAACCATACAAGTAAAAGAGTCTCACAAACAATTCACATAATTGTCAATCGATACTAGTTGTCTTTAATGAATATTCATGAAAACATAATATATCATAGATATAAGGCGATACAATCATCTCTATGATTATCTCTAGGGCATATTCCCAACATGTTCAACTAATGAAAAACATTGTTGAGATACTGAATGTTTTGCATCACTCCATCGGTCATCGATTACCTTACTATCGGCCCAGACACACCAGCACATGGTGCCGTGGTTGGGCGGCTGTTGCCTGCCAAGGAGGTGCTGTTGGCCCGAGCAAGTACATACTGAATGTTTGAATGCTGATTTTGGATGTTCGGATCAAAGTTAGCCGACAAATGCTCAACATTGAATGTCTGAACGTTACTGGAACTATGAAATGCAGACAAAAAAAGAAAAAAGAAAACTCAGCATTTTTGAATGTCTGAATATAGAGACATATTGAAGACTTCCAGCGTGTTGGAAGCTACAGTAAGAAAATGAACTGAAAACATGGTTGAACAGAGAATCAAATAGCTATAGGCTCCAGCTGCCCATCCATGGTGTTGATGGCTTGAATGAAATATTAGAAAACGCTTAATGTAAATAGTGAATGCATCTCTTGTAGTGCTACATCTCTTTTTGCCTCCCGTCACAACGACGGGCATGTTTGCTAGTTGGACTAATTAGCAAAGTTTAATTGCCCAACAACCGGTTTTATATAGGTGGTGTATCATATTTCACGGGGGCATTTAGACTTTTTCCTATAACTAAAATTTTGCTTTTCATTATTTCCTTCAACTCATTTGTTCCTTTTATTTATTAATTTTTTGTGAAACAACTAGTTTGTCCCTCTCTCTAAATTACTTGAACTCTAATACTTTATGTTATTTTTCTTATCATCTTTGTTCAGGTTATTATTGTGATTCTTGTTTTAGTCTAAAAATAAGATTCATCGAGTGAATGTTAAAGATGTAGGGGAAATTAATTTTAGTTATTTTTTCTAAAATATTCAGTGTTCTTTTATTATTTTATTTTATTATTGTAACACGACTATTTATTTGGTTGCCATGTATGCGTAGTACTAGCTAAACCACCGCGTAGCGAGCCAGAGTAGCCACCCTAACTCATCAGCTAAGGGATTTTTTATTTGTATGAAAGAGAAAGAAAGTTCTTATACGAATATTTTAACATAATATGATTAGTCCGGGCATCTAAAAAATATCTATAGCTCCACTACTTCATATATTTTGGCCATGTATATAACTCCGCCGCTATACCCAAGGTGCAGATTCGATAAGTCGCCTAACTCACTTATCCAAGTCTCAATTGAGCAATCAAGATATACCCCATCTATCTGTTTAAAGTGTCGTTTTTTGGACTTTTGACTACCCCATTTAACCATACGTTTTATTCAATTTTTTAGCAAATTATAAAATAAATATATTGTTATTAAAATATCGGTAACAATAAAATAATAATTTTTAAAAAAATAAATAATATTTATGCAATGGAGATGAATGGTAAATAAGATGGCACGGAGTCCAGGTGACCCTATCAAATGAACGAAGGGATTATGCATTTTGATTGCTCGACTTGAACTATGCAATAGAGAAATCCCATTTGTATTTGGAGAGGTGCTCCATTTTCCCCAACTTGACAATTTTGATTCTTAACAATATTTGCACAAGAAAATACAAATTTATTTTGACACACAAGTCCATGATACAACATGAGTAAGCAGCTGGTCGGTACGTCATTGTTCAGTTGGAGATCATTGTTGGATCAGAGTCCTAGCAATAGCCTCAGTCTCAGAGGTGCAATCATATCTTTCGCACCAGCATTTAAAATCTTGACAAAAGCCGTCAGTGTAGTCGGCGCTATCGTTTTGCATGCAGTAGTGCAGTCCTTGTCGCTAAAAGGTGACAAACATAACCCTTTGTAACTGCCGCTCAGGGATTGGTACCAACAAGGATTATAAGCTGCATGGTTCACATCCAGGCATGGACATTTATGCAAAAAATGTTGAAACCCCATCAAAAAAAGCTTTTAGCAAAAGATTTAACAAAGTAAGCTGCATGTGGACGCGTACTTATACGAGGATCTGCCATGACGATGAGTAGGAGGATGATGACTAGAAGGACCGCGGCAGAGAGATTCAATTGTGAAGGCTTCATTGCTTCTTATGTGGTAGAAGTTAGTACGTCAAAGAGGGCTGAGTAAGCAGATTTGGTGCGGTTTGAGGAGTGAAGTTGGGCAATGACTTGAGTAAGAGTGAGCATAGATATATACTGTCCTAACATATCACTATCGATCTAGTACGTCATCCATCGGATTTGCTGCTAAGAATTCTGGGAGAAAGCAACTCTAAAAATTAATGGTTTTCCCTGTCCCCCGGTTCTCCCAAGAAGATGATGGACGGAGCGAGGGAACCAATCTTGATGGTTCAGCAAATGGCAAGTGTATAGTCCAATGCCGTGGAGCCATTTTCAAGGGCGTGCTTCAGCTAGTTCTGCTTCTGCAGCGGCAAACACTAGGAGATTAATTTGTGCTTTTAATTAGATAGATGTATGTCCCCATGCCCGGAGGATCATAGGTAAATATATAAATAATAAATAATCTCTCATACTATAGTCTTTAATTAGGCATGCTATGATCTACCCGGTCATTCTGGTAATTAGTCTTATTGATCCATTTGCCTCACTTTATATTGTTAATTTCTTGGTGTGGTGTTGGAGAAATTCAGTTTCTCCTCTACTTGCACATATGTCTGCGTATCGCAAACTTCTCGATCGATTTCTCATCGAGTCAACTGCTCCGCAGCACATTCTTCTTCATCAAAACCGTATAATTAAGCTTCCACCAAAAACATATACGCAACAGTAAGTTCGTAATGGTGCCCTCACCAAGGAATTTCTTTTTTGCGTCCTTCTCCTGCTCGCCATGCATCGAAGAAACTCATATAACAAGTCTTGCAAGACATACCCGATGTCAAGAGCTGGCATGGCTATTAACAGTACGTCACATGTGACCAGTATCCCGTAATTTTTAGAGTTGATATATAGTCACCATTTGTACGTCACTTGTGACCTGTTGTCCATAATGTTTGGAGCTGCCAACAATCTTGGCTGCAAATACGCTGTACTTGCCTATTGGGCAGCAATAGTTTTTATTTGTTAAGAGTATATATATATATATATATATATATTCTTACACACACACACTCTCTCTCTCTCTCTTAGTCAAGTGATTGCAGGCCTCTCTAAACTTGATTGCTACAAATCTGCCCGCTCAGTCTTCTTCAACGTACATAAGATAAGAAGTGATGGTGCCTTCAATAATGAATCTCTATGCACTCCTCCTAGTCAGCGTCCTCCTACCCATCGTCATGGCAGGTCGTGGTATGCACGCATGCACATACATGAACTGCAAACATATGTTGCATATACAAACATGAACTACGACAAAGCCCTTAGACATCCTCCACCTTCGCCACCACCTTATGGCCATCAAGTTTGAGGCCCAATACATGTCAAGTTCGAGTTCATCTCAGGCTCCATGACCAATCTGTGGTAAAATGGACGCCCAGGTCACGCACGCCTCCGTTTCGGCGATCCATATTTTGATGGAAAAATAATTTCATACGTAAGCTAATGGAAGTGGAACTACGTGAAAAGCACTTCAGAATCAATGGAAATTATTGAAACAATTTGATGTCTAGAATCGGCCAGGGCACTGTGTCGGTGTCTTTTGGGCCCTTTGGGCCTTGTAACTTCTTGGGGCGGCGTATAGACATGAGTAGGGGTCCTTGGACGTCCCTTAGGCTATATAATCAGCAGCCGCTGTGCCTACATTAGGGCTTGGGTTTTGCTTTAGATCAATCTATATTTGAACCGTCGCCGTTATCGGTTTGCGAGATCCCAACTTCGAGTGCTTAATCATTTATGTGCAATTGTCACTTCAATTGAGTTGCATTTATCCTGTTCTTGCTTGATTAGCCTTCTTGGCGAGGTCAACCGTATTGTGACCACGGTTTATAACCAGTGGAGACGTGGTGCTAAGATTGCAGGGTTCGGGTCTTTGTGATTTAAAGCCAGATCGGTGTGTCGCTTCTGCTCAAACTGATAGTTATCTTAAACCTGATGGAAGATCAGGAACCCCACCCCCATTAGTTGGCTTGGTGCTCAAAACCATCGGAGGATGGTGTCCTGGTTTGGACCTCAAAATCAGTCATGAACGGTTTGGTGGATTGAGCCTCAAAACCACCGGTGTACAGTTTTTTTGGGCCTCAAAGCCCAGGTGGAGGTTCTTTGGAGAACAGGGTGCCAAGTAGTGGAATCAGAGAGGTTGTGTCACAGCGAAGTAAATCTTTGCAAGAAGTGTGGCCATCTGATCAATCGAAAGAGTGTCTCGACTTACCACCCACATGTAAAAATTGAAAATAGTAAACCGTCCAAATGCCAGGCAAGGAAGGAGCTTCTGAGCGCTTGCCATATTCAAACAGAGTCAAAGGCGCCATGGCCACCCCTGCCGTGACCGAGTCTACGCAAACTGCACCTCATGACCCCGCGCGCTCGATTTCATGCAAACGAAAGTCAAGTGCCACTGAAGCATGTCAATAGCAAGAAAATAAAACTGGAAAGAGTACCAAATCTTATGTAACTTCCTCTGCTCGTGGCCTATATAAATATGCATACATGGCCTGATGGCCATCGGTAGTGGAAAAGCCCACCGGCGCTGCTCGCCCAATGCAGAATACCTTCAGGCTGCCAACCGCCCACCTTAAATACATCACCATCCGCTGCGTTCCCACATCGACAAAGCATACACCGGAGGCCACTCGCAAGACAAGACCGCCGACAGAAGCGCACGCTCGTTCATCACCGTCCTGCAAGTGGGAACTGGAACCCCAGTTCTATTCGGACTCTCGGTCTGATCATAGACAAATCAACGAGCCGAGCCCCACTACTTTCCTTTCTGATCTGCGGCAACTTTATCGACAAGCTTATCATCCTCCATTCTGGTAAACAAGGCCAGCGCGAGCAGCACCAACATAAGCACATGCATAAGCCGTGATGTCGAGATTGGTGTATGCGACAGAGATGAAACCCGATCGGCGGCGTTGTGCGCCCGGACATACCGCAAAAATCCTTTTAAGAAATATCTTGTGTGGAGCTCGAGGATAATGCATATGGTGGCATGCTTGCTGGACAACGATGTCAAGGTCGAGGTGTGTCACGGTGAGGTACTGGAGAGCCCCGGCCAAGCTTCAGTATGTTTTGGCGTCGTCAAAAGTGGAGCCTCTGGCGGACAGCTTGCACTTGGCGTCGATTGGTGTCAGCACTCGCTTGCAATTATCCATGCCTGCACGTTTCAGGATCTCTCCTTCACATATTGGTCCTGAGATCGGAAGAAGCCGGCAGGGGTACGCTTGATGTCGACGCCGAGGAACAAACTCTGAGCAGTGAAGATCGACGTTGTTCTGTATAGTCCTGTATACACACGAGCAGGAGCGGTAAGGAAGATGTGGTCCATGCATAGGAAGGCGACATTGTTGTGTCGCTGAAGCACAAACAGGGACGAGTCAGATCGTGTTGCCGTGAACCCGATCTTGGTGACGAACTCCAGAACTCAGCAAACCTACTGAACCAGGCTCTTGGTGCTTGGTGTAGACCATAGAGAGAAGCAAACACATGGCCATGGGCTAAGCTTCTCCTCCACGAAACCAGCGGGCTGTTGAGAGAAGACACGTGCTCTCTAAGATGACCACGGAGGCTGTTGACGCCGACTCGCAACTGTGCCAACACACCAGTCGGTCTTGGACGCTCAACGAGGTTGTCTCTACAACCTGCAACGCAGCAAACATGTAGCGTAACCGGCCAAACCAATCTAGAGATCGAAACGGCCGATGTAGAGCTCGTGTATGGCTGAAATAGCTCCTGAACCACCTCCGGAAGGATCCGTCAGGAGGAAGCACGTGGAGGGCGATGAGGACATCGCCACGCCATGGTCTTCCCCAAGTTGCAACTCATCTCCAACTCAGCTGCCACGTTACCCTCGGTTTCACCAGACATGTCGCCAATGTTTCGGTCATAAATGCCTCATACGACATCGAAATGGGGTGATCTTGGACTCGTTGGAAAGGGGACGACGCCGACATCGTTTTGGATCTGGTCCCAGATCCAGATGGCCCGTGGATCATTCTGTGTAACCACAGCAAGGTGCTGCATCACCGGTTTTGGGCCAACTTGGCCGTGTATCGAGTCGAGCCTGAAGCCCAAGTTGTGGACGCCTCCATGCTGGTCTCCCCAACCATAGTGTCCTCCCTCGAGATATATATCTCAGTAGCCGCCCGCCCGTTTAGACTCGGGTTTTGTTTAGTTCATGTTTTCCAGAGAGAAACTTTGATTGATTCATTGTAACTGTGAAGATGATTCCTTTTGCAATGATCCGGGGCCCCCATTTTTGTTCGTCATCACTGTCTTGATTAGTCCTTTTGTGATCTGAACTTCGAACCCCATTGTCAATTCGATTCTTTCATATTGCCAATATTCAGATTGCGTTCTTATCTGTTCTTACTTGTGTTCTTCGATTCGCTGCGGGGAAAGCCTTCTTGGTGTGGTCAATCAAGTCGTGCTTGGTTGATAACAATTGGAGCTGTGGTGTAGCGGTCGCAGGGTTCAAACTGTGTTGGTTTAAAGCTGGATTGTCAATGTCGAGATCTCCACAATCGAAATTATCCAGTTACCTCATGGAAGATCGGGCTAGTCCCCATCAGAGGATGTATTAGGACCAGCAAGGCCACCTAAGATGCCAATGAATCTCGTGGAGAGAAACACCGGACAGCAGGTAGAGGGGTTGAGGAGAGAAAATTAGGGTAAAAGAGGGTAATTTGGTTGTTTGTGATTCAATTGATAGGGACGGGGTCAATCGGCCATGATCCTCTCATATAAATAGAGGGGTAGTCTTATCCTAGTAGGAAACAACTCCCAACATGTGATCTACAAGTTTCCCATTAGCAAAACTTGACAAAACACGATTTGGAGATAAATCGTTTGGGACTTCAGCACCATATTGGCTTAGCCGGTTTTCACGGGGGTGAGCTAGGCACCTAGCCAGCCTAAGTTGGACCGGCTAAGCCGGTTCGGGCACTCGGCTTAGCCACCCTAGTAGTAGAGTCGCTTAGCCGGTCGGGGAGACCCAAGCTAAGTCGACTAGAGGAGGGACCCGGCTGGTCACCCTAGCCAATCGCTTTTAGCCAAGTAGGCCGGCTCACATGTGTCTCATCGTCTTCTCCGCATGTTTGATTGCTCCATTGACAATGCCACTTGACCTCAGGGCCGGCATAAGTTGCTTGTGTTGCCAAATATACCACCGAACATTTTTGCATGTCAACACGAAAACACCTATCAAAAAGATAACCCGACCAGCATGATACCCATCACATCGGCTAACCCGATTGACTAAGGGCGATGTATACATCGGCCATTTTGTATTGAGGGCGATACATGTATCGCCATTGTTTGGTAGAGCATTCTAGGCTTCTTGCCAAACACTTGGAAAGTATCTTTTACGATACTTTCTGTTGATTTCCTTTAGGAGAGGTTCACCTTTCAATGTTTCTAGCAAGTATGAATTCCCGAAGTTGACTCGACCACTTGTTGACACTACTTAACGACATCACTAATATAGCAACGGTGCCAAAAATGACAAAGGCTATAAAAGCAATGATACCCAAACAATGTTGGTATTGTAAGAATTACTAAGCCACTATTAACTAGTCAAAGGAAACTCATACTTCTAGTAAGATAGGTTGTTAGTCTATCTATGTAACTTCGCATGAAATGATACGACTAGGTAGGAAATAATATAAGATAAAGAATATTGAACAAGGCTTTGCAAGCGAGACATAATAATAAATACCATTGTAGCATTTTAAAGAGTAAGAGTATCAAATCCACAAGGAAGGCATCTATAACTATATATGCTTAAACACTAATAATGTCCTTATGTATGGAATGTCTATAACCAATAATAAATGCTCCTTACTCAACAACTGGGTTAATGTCACATAAAATAAATAAAGATAAAGATATATATATATATATATATATATATATATATATATATATATATATATATATATATATATATGATAAATGCGGGGATCAAGCCATCATGAAATAAAAAGGTTCAACAGTTATTCTAGTCTAAGGACACTACTACATAATTGATTTTACGTGGCGGTTTTTTCGACTTTCCGTGGCGGTTTTAAAACCGCCACCATTGAAAGGTTACGGTTAATCGATTATTAACGTGGCGGTTTCCGATCCCCAAAAACCGCAAACCGAAAAATTAAAAAAACAAAAAAAAAAAAAAAAGATCCAGGCCCAAATGGGCCCGGATCCGTCAGAGCTAGGTCGGACGTCGCCACCGTCGTCCACCGCGGGAGGAGCCCGGGAGGAAGCGCGCGCCGCCGGATGCGCCGCGCCTTTGGCGCCCGTGCCCGCCGGTGGAGCAGATCGACGCCCTTGGCGCTGATGGAGCGAATCCAGCGCCGCCGCCGCCCCCACCGCGGAGGAGCCCGGAGGAGCGCGCGTCGCGCGCCGCGCCCGTTGGCAGCGTGCCATGATGGAGCGAATCGACGCCTAGCGCCCGATGGAAGCGGCAGCGCGCCGCCGCCGTCGTCCACCGCGGAGCGCGCCTGGATCCGCGGGCGTGAGAAAGCCGCCCGCGCACCGGGATCCGCTGGCGGAGAGGCCACGCGCCGGGATCCGGCGCCTCCTTGCCCGGCGCCTGAGCCGCTTGCCGCGGATCCCGCGACCGGGCGGCCGGCACTATGGGAGGCCCATGGGCGCGCCTTGGGAGTTGAAGAGGGCGAGAGAGGGAGACGGAGGGGGAGGGGGCGGCCGGGAGACGGAGGGAGAGAGTGGGGTCTTCTTTGGATCCGAGGAGAGTGGGGAGAGAAGGGAGCGGAAAAATGAGTTAGGGTTTAGAGTGTAGAGGGGCCTCATATATATACGGGACTGTTATTGGGCTTCAATGGGCTTTCAAGTTTCGATTTGGGCTCGATTTACGGTGGCGGTTTTTAATAAAACCGCCACGGTTATCGATTTTCCGTGCAGTTATTATAACCGCCACGGTTAATTTACTATTAACCGTGGCGGTTTTCCAAATAACCGCCACGGAAAATCAATTGAAAAACGTTGTGTAAAATCAATTTTGTAGTAGTGGGACAAACATGGGGTAATATAAGGAAAACTTACAAATGAGTAACTATCATCACATGCTATTGCTAAACTCTAATTAGTGCAAACATCTAGCTATCATTGTTAGAAACTACTACTTCATATCATACTCAAGGGCCATCAACTAGGAAGGATTCAATAATGAGATCTTCACCTTCTTCGCGACACCACGACCTACCGTTCACTACATACGGAGGGAGGATTACAGAGGACTCAATAGGGCTGTTACCCTATGATCTACCCCCAACTCGACATATAGCGGGCATTTGCAAGATATAACATATATAAGCACCACACTTACATAAGTTATAACACCTACCTTGCACGTTACAAGATGAGGGCTATACAATCCTAAGCATGCAATCCATAATAAATATCTAACTATACTAGACATATTAAAGCAAACATTAAACAATGCAATAGATAATATAAATAAGATAAAGAACAATATCATAGATGAACTTGAGTAATGAATATATCAAAATATATAACAATGTACCTATGAAACACCTTGATAGAATCAGAAGCTCAAGTCTTCCTAGACTTGGATCTCCTTCTAATCTACTACTATGTAGTTAATCTCCCTAGAACTAGAACTAATCTGAAATGATTTATATCCAAGGTTCCATCTTATTGAAGGCGCCATCGAAGGATTGGTTTGTCATGCCAGTTGTTGGGTCCTGTTCTGGGGTGGCAGTCCTCCTTGCGCCATAATGAATGTCGTTGGTGTCTGTGTGGACGTCATTCCCTCCTTGGAGGCGACATTGTAGGTCACCACCTGCCGTCGAGCCGCCTTCACCTAAGCTATTCTTGCATGTGCCTCATCTCCTCTTCGCCTTGGTGCATGCAGCTCGGGTCTTTGGGTCACCATTGTCGTTGTTTCCTTCACAAGTGGCTACCAGGTCACTGGCGGTTTCTCTTCTACTTTAGAACAAATACCTAGCCGTTGGCAAATATGTCATCTCCATCGCAGTGCCTATCTAGGTACTAGTGGCTTTGCTTCGCAACAACTTCCTAGTCATTGGTGACTACGTCGTCCCCATCACGGTGACCTCTTGGTCACTGGCAGTTTTTCTTTACAACAACTACATGGTCATTTGTGAAGTTCGTTGATGCTTTGCCACCACGGCTTGACCCCTTGGTTGCTAGCCACAGCGCTAATGTATCTCTCATTGCAGACATAGTTTAGTTTTGGTTGGTGTCTGGAGGTGGAGCCCCCACCCCCACACCCCCGCCGATGTTTTCTTGGCGTCTGTTTGTGTCTTGGGGAATTCATTGGTAATCATAGGACTACTGCAAGTCCTTTGTACCGGTTGGATCTGTGTTCTGACCTTTCTTTGGCCCTTCCTCTTAATGAACTAGGAGAACAAGACCTAATTCTGAAATAAAAACATTGAAACTATAAGTCAATGTTGGCCATAATATGACAATGACCAATTAAGCTTGTATTATATTTAATTATATGCCAATGTTGTCGATAATATGACAGTGACCACTTTTTGTGCGTTATATATTAAGTACAAACGTTCAAAGCAATGAAGTCACCAAAAAAAAGTTCAAAGCAATGAAAAATTAGGGGAGGCATGACCTTTTTAGCCTATTGCTGGAAGGGGAATAGGCAGCTATCATGGGATTGGCGCTTGTATTGTAACATTCAGATACACTGTGATTTAGTATGGATATGATCTTGTCTGTTAGCAGTCAAATCGCAGTTTGGAGACTGGAACAGTGGGATCAACATTGACGAGCTTGCGGGACGTGACGCTTCAAGCGGCCCTGATGCCATCCTCTTGTTTTCCTTTTTCCGATTACTGGGAGGGGAATGGGCAGCTATCATGGGATTGGCCCTTGTAGTGTAGTATTCAGAATATACTGTGATTTAGTATGGATATGATCTTGTCTGTTAGCACTCAACACTAGTACCGAAATGCTTTTCGGGTGGCGGGCATTTTAGGTTTTTCGTGGCGGACAACGTAGCCCGCCACCAATCAAAGGCCACGGTTAATCAATCCATTAACCGCGGGCGGTCACCGTACCCGCCACGCTTAATGGATTAAGCGTGGCGGGCGATTACAATGCCCGCCACGGTCCCAAAAAATAATAAAAAAAAAAAACCTGAACAGGCCCGCCCGAACCCGTCCACGGGCCCCGCCGAGCCCATCTAGGGTTGCAGCACCGCTGCCGCCGGATCCAGCCACCCCTCATGCTTGGCTGCGGAGTGGGAGGAGGGCGCGCGCCGCCCGAGAAGGAGGCCGGATCCCGCCGACGAGTGCGGGCTGCGCCGTGGAGCGCCCGTGGAGGGAGGGGCCTGGATCCGGCCGCCGCCGCCCTCGATCCATCCTCGATCCGCCCTCTCGTCCCGATTTGTCCCGATCTGCCGTCGCCGTCCCGATCCGCCCGTCCGATCCGCCCTCGATCCGCCGCCGCCGCCGCCGGTGGCTCTCTTTGCGTGGATCCGGCGCCACCGCCGCCACCGGGAGGAGGAAGAGCCGATCCGGCTCCGCCGCCGCGCCGCCTCGGTCCGTCGCGCTGCCGCCCTCGCGAGGAGAGGAGGAAGAGCGCCGCCGCCGCACCACCTCGTGCCGCCCTCGCGAGGAGAGGAAGGAGAGCGAGCGCCGCCGCACTACTCGGGCCGCCCTCGCGCGAGGAGAAGAAGGGAGAGCGCCGCCATGCCCCTCGCGCTTGCTGCCCTCGCAGGAGAGAGGGAAGGGGCGGTGCACCGGGAAGGGAGGGAGAGAAGAGAGAAGGAGTGAATTGGAGCGGCTGGTGGAGAGGAATGAGTTAGGGTTGGGGTTGGAAAGGGTTGATTATATATGAACCCAGTAGAGATTGGTCTCGCATACAGGCCATTTGGGCCTCTGCTCATCCGTGGCCGGGCCAAATAGGAAGACCGCCACGAAAACGTATTTTCCGTGGCGGGCAGCCAAGAGGGTGGCTGGACCGGTATTTTTGCGTGGCGGCCACCTTTTTGTCCGCCAAAAAAAAAAAAATGAGGTGTCACGCAAAATCGCTTTTTGTAGTAGTGCAAATAGCAGCATGGAGACTGGAACAGTGGGAAATTCGATATGACTTTCCCTAATTCTTCGTATGTTCGTGAAACTCCTCGAGCTCAATTCAGTTCTACTAGGCTGAGTACCAGCATGTGACCTGCTGGTGTTTATTTGTTCTCCTCAATCAAAAGTACACGATGGATTCAGAAGAGTATAGTGTTACATAAGTTATTTTCAATAGATGTGTTGACTTTAAACGAACCGCCTAATAAATTTTTAGAAAACTGCTGGATAATTTAGATAGTGCCAAGAACAATCGATTTGGGACCATAATCCACTATGATTAAATTGTTTTCCCCTTGTAATTAAGTTTGAAAATGTATTTCTGTCGTTGTTTGCATTTGTTTCAGAATTGTTCTATCAGCCAGCAAGTGCCTCGTAAATTTACTTCGCCTTACAAATGTATCAAGCACTGATGAAGCCATGTAGGCCCTGAAGTTTCCTGCATTTCAGGCTAAGGGGATCTTTCGCATTAATGCGGAGAATGACCAAGAGGAACACATGGCATTGCAAGATAAGCATGAAAAAGAAGAGGAAAAAGGTAAAAAAACGAAATAAAAAGAAAAGATAGGGTATTATGTTTCCTCATTGATTAATTGTGTGCTATCACTCTCGACTTCAACAAAAAATTGCACGATCAAGCGTTTATACACTATAAACTAGCAACCCTCAGCTTTGGAGGACTCTACAATAACAATGCATTATTATGCATGTATATACTTTAAAGCTTTTGTGCACATATATCTAGTTGACTTTCTACCGATATTGTCAACTGCAACCAGTAAAAAGCTTCGCATAATCACATACATACTGGAGGGGCTAGCAGAGTACACAGATATCTAGTTTACATCAGCAAATTATAACTCCAATAAGAGAGCCCTCCACTAGGGGAGTCCTTGGGAGCTCTCTGCGTTCTGATTGGCGGTGTCACCGGTAATCGCAACCATAGCCGCGCGTCATCATCTGCTGCCTCTGTTCGCCTTCCCCACCCGCAATGCCTCGACAGCCGCCCGCCTACTCTCCCTACGATGGTGTGCCGCACCTGCCGGCGGGCGGTTTCCCGGCCCCCTTCACCTCCTCTCGTGGCGGACTATTCCCCTAACACGCGCTTTTGTAGAGTAGACATAGTTGAGTTCCCGGTCAAAGCAGATTGAGATCGTCCGTCATCCGTGCAACAACAATGGAACCCAAACTTGCCTACATGTTCGTCCTCCTCTTGCCCACCGTGGTCTTCCTCCTCCGTCTCCGGCGCCGCGGGCCTCCTCTAGCCAAAAGCCACCAACAACGACGACGGCCATTGCCCTTACCCCAGCACGGGCCTGGACAACACCCTCACCTCATCCGCAACCGCCGACGCTTCTTCGACTGGTACCGCGGACCAGCTCGCGCCGCGCCCGTCCGGAAGCCATCGAGGCGTGGGGTCCTGGGCGCGGGGCCACGCTGTCGCCACCGCGAGCCCGGCCGGCGTCGACCACCTCCTGCGCCTCGGCCGACGGGTACTCCAGGGCGTGCTCTTCCGCGGCGCCACCGCCGAGCTCATCGGGGGACAGGCTCTTCGCCGCCGACAGCCGCCTCTGGAGCCTCCAACGGAAGTTGGCGTCGCACACCTTATCGCCCCGCTTTCGCTCCACCGGTTCGCCCGACAACGTCCTCACCATGCACCTGCGCCGCCGCTTCCTGCCGCTGCTTGATGCCGCTGCGAGGGACGGCGAGGTCGTCGACCTGCCGGACGCGCTGCGCCTGTTCGGGTTCCGCACCATCTACCACATCACGTTCGGCGTAGAGGGCGTGTACGGCGGCGACGACGACACCAGGACGCAAGAGACGCTCTTCGCGGCGGCGCTCGACACGGCCGCCGAGATCTCCTTCCGCGCCGCAAGACGCTGGCCACGTTCGTGCGGTGGCTCACCAAGCTCCTCGGCGTTGGCAAGTCGCGCCCGGCTCGAGAGGCCGTCCATGTCATCAACGGCTACGCCATGTCCGGCGTCGAATCCAAGGCAGCGCGCCAGAGGAACGGCCTCGACGACAGGAGCGCGGACCTGTTGTCGCGGTTCATGGCGGCCATGGACGACAACGATGGCGGTAACGAGCTCGGCGCCATGTTCCACACGCCAGCGGCCAAGCTCCATTTCCTGCGGGACATGGTCGTGACCTTCGTCCTCGCCGGGAAGGACACGACGTCGTCCGCCCTCACCTGTTTGTTCTGGCTCCTCGCCCGCGAACACCGCGGGCGGCGCGCCCACGAGGAGGCCGCGTCATTATCATGCGATGATGTTGATGGTGAGGTGAAGGGCATGCACTACCTGCACGCCGCCATTACCGAGGCGATGCAGCTGTACCTGCTAGTGCGCGACGGCGTGCTGCCAGGCGGACCCGGCTGGTACGCCAACTACCGGCCTACGGGATGGGCGGATGGAGAGATTGTGGGGCGAGGACTGCTTGGAGTTCGTGCCGGAGCGGTGGCTCGGCGAGCGCGGCGAGTTCGTGCCGGTCGACGCCGCGCGTTACCCGGTGTTCCACGCTGGCCCGCGGGTGTGCCTCGAGAAGGAGATGGCATACGTGCAGACGAAGACAGTCGCCACGGCCGTGCTCCGGAGTTTGGTTTGCCCCCTCCGTAATTGTATTCCTCACTTTGTTGAGGAAAAAACGTAAGTAGTTCCTCTGGCGAGTTCAGAAGATCCTCCGCGTCATCGACAGCTGGCGAGGTGGGTGTTCCGAACCATCGATCGGATCTTCCGTGCTCAACAAGATTGTGTAGATGCGATCCCCGGTTTGCTTTCCGATATGTTTTGACAGCTGACGCTTATGGAGAAATTATTTTATAAAGTAGCCTGCGGTGGCGGTTCCAGTTTCTTTGTCAATCGCTCGACCATGAATCCTGCATCGGATCACAGTATGTGTACAGTCTTAGATGAGATCAGATTTTCGGTCACTTCATTGTCATGATGAGCATTGTGTACATGAACGATTCCAGCTCTTTTTATCTTGGTCTGACGAATGCAACACTCATTGACAACTTTTAACAGGCTGGCCGAATTAAGGTCTTGCTTAGGTACATATGCATAACACCGTCCATCAGTAGCACCAACTACTGCATTGTTTTAGTGGAAGATAAATCTACCACTGAATTACTTTTCGCAATCACCAGCTTCATACAACTTTGGAATGTATATTCTTCCTGATTTTTTCGTTGGGTTCCATATAACATATGTATCATGACTTCATTATTTCTCAAACCATGAACCATTCTATTTTGCGGCGCTACAAAATTAAATTGGATGTGAACACATTTAGATGCATGCATAAATCGCCTGATATACAACACAAGAAAATTCTCACAGCAACAGGTGGGTAATACACTCCCTGCGTGCCACCCCGCTGCAACGCGGGAATTTATCTAGTATCTAAATGTTATTAAGTACAAAAGTTCAAAGCTATGGAAATTTAGGGGAGACATGACCGTTTTAGCCTCATAATGAAACTCCACCAGTGAATGAAATGAAACCTTGTTAAGTCGTTCTATAGTGGGAAACAAGTGTACAATGAATGTCACCAATGGTTCAAATGCTTTGCGAATAAATTGTACAATCTATTGGCTTATAACATAAAAATACAAATCAGTAAATTAAAGGAACATAAATTTACTTTTAAAGATGTGTGATCAGAATGCTTGCCGGTGAGAATCCATGTGACATAGCCAAATTGGCTTTATATATCCGATCTGCAGACATATGTTAAGCTTTTACGTTCCCAGTGTAAAAGGCTATTCCACCATTGAACCCTGGTGCCATCTCCATGAAGTCTGTAAAAAGCCTTGGTGCTAGAGTTATAGAGCTGAAGGATATAACGATTGCAGTTCTTGGTGTTGCCTTCTTTCTTAAACTGGTTCAGCAGCAATAGTTTGCCATCAGTAAACACATCTAATGGCTTAGCAAATAACGACAACCATTCGCCGGCGGGCATCTTTATCTTGTACTCCTTGACCCAAACACAACTATAAGGATCCTTCAAGAGCCATATGTCGGAATAGTGGCCAATCAAATCAGCAAGATATTGTACGTTGTAAACCATACACAAGGTTCCCTTGAGTTCGGTTAGAGTAATGTGCCATTTGTTATCCAAGTTCTTGTGCCGCAACAACGGACCTTTGATCTTATTGGGCTTCCACTCTTCGCTCTCAAGGTCGAATGCGGCTATGTGATTCCTACCAAGAGATTTTGAGTGGTGCAGCATGAAGTAGAGGACACCATTGATGGTGGCCTTGTCTCTCCAGGAAAAGCTGGAGCCATAGAATGGGCCCCATGGCCTTTGTCTCCATGTCGGCTCGGCAACACCATCCATGATTGTGGCCACCTGGCACCTCCGGTTAGGGTGATACAACGGAGTTGAGAGGCGGAGTATCTTATAGTCACCGGATGCTGTGGCGCAGCCAAAGCTGTAGTCACTGATATGCATCACAGGGAGTTGTCCCACAACGGTGGCGGGGCATCGTTTGTGCCGACGATGGTGAGGTCGCGCCCAGACGCCGGATCGATGATCATGGCACCAAGCGGCCCCCTGTCAACAAAGATGCGGTCGAGGCGCGTCGGCGCCAACAATGCTCTGCAGCCCCTGTCGTCGAACTCCATGACGTCAAACACCATGAGGACGTTGCCGCACTTGTCAAGCAGCCGCAGCTCGTGCCCGAACGCGGCGACGATGAGCGGGCCGGTGGCGCGGGATCTCAGCACAGCTACAAAGGCTGGGTCGGAGATCAGGGCACGCCACGACCTGGATACACACTGGAACCGGCACAGGGCCTTCGCCGGCAGCCTGAGGAGCACCTCCAAGATGGTGTCCTCCGGCAGTGAGCGGCCGCCACCGTCGCCGTAGCAATCGTGTTTCCATTGTTTCGCTGCCATTGTTGCTGAGCTCAGGACGGGTTCGCGCCCAGCAGCCGCCACCAGGGCTTTTTACAAGGGCACGGTGTCTGTGTCGACTAGGTTTTCGGAGTCCCGTTTTCTACCGCTACTGCCGCCGTCGTGGTATATATGGGCCGGACCAGAAGTTTTATTTCCCATCACGTCGCCTTCTCAGCGCACCATGGATTGGTTGGTACACAGAGCATCATCTGTTGTGGACCACTGGACCAGCCTAAATTAGTGGTTCCGCATGCTACACAATCATTTTATTATAGTAAAAAACATAGTTATCAAAAATGAACATCTAGATTCTAAATTTATGTCAACCAAGTTTTCAAAACTGAAAATTACAAATTTGATTCCAACTCGGCTAGTATATGTTTGTTTCTTTTATAATAAACATTGGTCAAAAGTTTTTTTGAAATTGATGGGTAATAATATTTATTATACACATATTAATATTTTTGTTTGTCGATACACAAGCCACCCTCCCACAGTAATCTGTGATGCTGCGACTCTACAAGCCCGTCAACAAATATTCATGCCTCCTAATTTCAGAATAATGCAATTCTAGCACAATGTCGAGGCAGTATCCTTTCCTAGGTACCTGATTCACCAAGTAGCGAAGAGAATTCTACTATCAACGAACTATCTGTTAATGAAGTGTCCTAGGAGCTGTCCGAAGACATCATACAAAGACACAAAATTGGTATCTTCACTTCTTGGTCGGGGGTGGGGGTGGGGGTGCACTAATGGGCCGTACTTTAGACATTTTAACTAAGAATGAACCTAGAATTGCATTTTATTGGACATATGTAGTACACATTTTTGTTTATTTTCCTCCATGATGATATAATAGCAAAAAAATCAAATGAAATTCAAGAGACTAGTACCATTTAAACATTTCCATATTTTCTAAGTGAAAAGAAAGATGAGAACAAATTGTCCAGTCTTTTAAACATAGAAATCAAGTAGCATTTTTGCATCACTACTATGAAAACGGTTTTCCCTTACATTAGAAGATTTTTATACTGATGGTCCATAAAAAGTAGGCGTCAGTACACATAGAAGTGTCGGCCCAATACTATGAACTGTCTGAGAAACATTTCAGTTTTCTTTGTCATTTCAGTTACACGAGACATTGAATCGAATTTACCAAGATACGAGATAAATTATTAACAACCTGAGACCGAAACATGTGACGAGAACTTTTGGGTATGGTTTCGATTAATTTGGTACGATCATCAGTTATCTGTTAATTATGCCTGCCCTACGTTTGCCCTTCTGCTACATTGTAGGGAAGATTTGATGCAATTGTGCCCTCCGGCCCATAACTCATCAAATGCATGTTGTTGCATCAACAGTTACGCACGGAGCTCATCATATCAAGTCTCTCAAATACCTAGACAAAATATAAACAAACTTTTAAGCATTCTAGCCAATGACGACTTTCGGTGGCAATTAAAGCAAAACGGCTTCAACTATTATCAGCACTTGTTAGAAAATTCTGAGTTATTTTGTCCAAAGAACCTGTTAGGCAATCCACTGAAACTTCTACTGCAACAATCTACACAAATTTGAAGTGAACCTTGTCATAGTTACTTCTTTATCACTGGTTAGATCAATCATTTGCAGTTCGGTCTGCATACTGATTCCACTGTAATCACAAATACTCTACATTATCTTTATTACTATGCTTGAACTCCTTGCAAATACTCTACATTATGTTTATTACAATGCATGTGCTCCAAAGTGTTTGTGTATATCGACATGATTACCAATTAATATAGCCTGATGCAGTGAATAGAGAAGCTTTGCATAAATATCAGAGGGGCTACCAATACTCAAAAGTTCAAAGCAATGGAAAATTAGGGGTATATGACCCTTTTTGCCTCAATAAAGAAGCTCCACTAGTTCATTAATGAAACCTTGTTAAGTTGTTCTATAATGGCAAAAAGTGTGGAAAGAAGAATATCACCAATGGCTCAAATACTGTGTAAACAAATTACCAAGCACAATTGGCTGATATAACATAAACATTTAAATCAATAAAGCAACAAAAATTTACTTTTTGAAGGTGACATTAGAGGCCTGCTCGTGGGAATCCATGCATCATATGTTAAGATTGAGGCTCCCAGTGTAAAAGGCCATTCTACCATTGAACCCCTCAGCCATCTCCATGAAGTCTGTAAAAGCCTTGGTACTAGAGTTATAGAACTGAACAATATACCGATGGCATTTCTCGTTGTCCCCTGCTTTCCAAAATGTGTTCAACAGCAATAGTGTGCCATCACTCATGACATCCAATGGCTTCGTAAATAATAAAAACCTTTCTGACATTTGTATCGTGTACTCCTTGACCCAAACACTCCTATTAGGATCCTTCAAGAGCCATATGTTGCAATGGTGGCCACCCGAACCAGCAAGATCTTGTACATTGTGAACCACACACAAGGTTCCCTTGAGCTCGGTTAGGGTGATGTGCATTGATAGTTGCATGCTCCATTTTTCCTCCTCGTTCTTGCGCCCTAACAGCGGGCCTTTGATCCGCTGGGGCTTCCACTCTTCGCTCTCGAGGTCAAATGCGGCTATGAGTTTCCTACCATGAGATGGTGAGTAGGCTTTGGAAAGCATAAAGTAGAGGACGCCATTGAGGGTAGCCTTGTGTTCGCAGGAAAAGCTGGTTTCGTCGAATGGGCCCCACGGCCTTTGCC
This sequence comes from Hyparrhenia diplandra, assembly GCA_015847255.1. Lineage (NCBI taxonomy): Eukaryota > Viridiplantae > Streptophyta > Magnoliopsida > Poales > Poaceae > Hyparrhenia > Hyparrhenia diplandra. The sequence goes on from JADLZK010001773.1 coordinate 83,531, forward strand.
TCCATGTCCGCTCGGCACTACCACCATCGTCCATGATCGTGCGGACCTCACACCGAATGGCTATAATGTCGAAAACCAAAGCGTGACGAAATTTCAATTAGATGGAGGCGGAGGACCTTGTAGTCGCCGGACGGCACAACACGGCCAAAGCTGTAGTCATTCACAATGGTCGACATCGACATGTCCCACCGTGACGAGGCGGCTGATCTTCTGTGCCGGCGAGGGTGAAGTGGCGCCCGGGACGCCGGATCGATGATCATGGCACCGAGCTGCATCCTATCGGCGAAGATGAGGTCGAGCCACGCCGGCGCCAAGAATCTTTGGGGCCTTGACGTCGAACACCCCGAAGACGTTGCCGGCGTCATCGACAAGGCGCAGCTCGAACTCCGATCGCGGATCCGAACACGGCGGCGATGAGCGGGCTGCCGCGGCGCGGGATCTCCGTGCGGCGTGGAATGCCGGGTCGGAGATGAGGGCGCGCCAGCCCTTGCACACGCACCGGCACCGGCGCAGGTCCTTCGCCGTAAGCCCGAGTAGCACCTCCGACATGATGTCCTCCCCGGTGAGAGCATGCAGCCGCCCCGCCCGTCACGTTTGGAGAGCCGACCTGGATCCGCATTGTTGCCTGCGCTCGTAGGGTTGACCCACGCGACAACAAGGCCACCAGTTGGAGAACTTGACACCCCTACGACCCTGCCCTTCAGAAGTTCGACGAGTCCTGTCTAGGACTCGTGCTAGGTTTTGGAGTGGACCGGGCGTGGCGGGCCTAATCGGATGGTCGATTCATTTCAACCCAGCCCATATGGCGGGCGAGTCCAAACCCGGATGGAAAACCCATATGGCAGCCTCGTTTGGCTCGAAAGTCAAATCCAGCCAAACCCGGAGGCCTAGTCGGATCGGCCTCTTGTATTTCGGTATTGCCGTATGTCGAGCATCCGATTCCCATTATTTTGATCGGACGCTCGTGGCGGCCCAACGATGCGCTTACGACGAACGCCGCCGAACGGCCGAAAAAAAAAAAAAAAACTAATTCCCTCCCTCAAATCTCCATTTCCGCGTCTACCGCATCGATCCCCATTCGCTTCGTCTTCGCCGCCGGCGTCCTCTCCGCCGCGCGGGTAGTGCTGGCGCGAGGAACCCTCCGCCGCCCGTCGTCGTCGCTCGGGCGCCGGTTGCGGCGGTCCGGCTCTCCACCGACGTGGCGTCGCCCGCCCGAATTACCTCGAGAGGTTTCTCTCCGCCCCGCGGAATCCCTCTCCGCCGCTGGCTCCCCCCGGGTCTCCGCCCGCGGTGATCCTCTCCCACCGATGTCGACATCCAGCGCGGCGTTTTACCGGTCCGCGTCTCCACCGATCCGCGTCATGGCGATTGACCTCGCCATAGGTTCGTTGCCGCCGGGGGATCCCGCCTCCACCGCAGCTTGTGGGGATCCTCTCCTCCGCGCCGGAGGTGAGAAACATGAGGGATCGTCTCCGCCACGCGGGGGCGCCGTTCTTGCCGGGTTCCGCATCTCCCCCACCAGCGTTTCGTCACCTCCCACCTCCGACTTCACCGAACCACCGCGGCGCTGCTTCTACTCCACCACGCCCTCCCCGCCGCCACAACATTTCGACCGCCCGCCGACGGGATCTCCGGTCTTGCCCGCCGTCGACTTGATCCCCTACATCCCGCCCCTCTACATCGACGCATCGAGCGATGTGGACTCGAGCTGCCAAGGTGATTCCGTCGTCTTGATGGATCCCCTACCCGCTGCGCCTCTCCATTGGCGCGCATCGGCGATGCGGACTCGAAGCTGCCCCACCTCCCGTCGACTAGATCCCTCGACCCCGAGCCTCTTCATCGACGGATCGAGCGATGTGGACTCGATCTAGTAAGGTCATTCCAGGGAGGAGGGAAACTCTAGCAAATGACGATTTGCCCACCGGCGGGCACCATGCGGCATTAGTCCGTTGTGTAGTGACTGAACAATTAGATTGTAGTTTTAGGTTGCTTATCTATGCAACCTTTCTTTAGTATCTAGAAATGGACAGCTGCCCGTGGATGTTAGCTGAATGGTTTTTCTTATGTGTAATCAGCTATGTTGGTACTGTAGCAAAATGATGTTGCAACTACTTGAACCCCTGCTTTGCGGTGTTTGGAATCCAAGTTTACAATTAACTGCAGATTAGTTGCACAACTTGTTGGTTCAGGTGTTTCATATATACAATTTATGCAAAAAGTTCTCTTATATCTTCTATGTTGAATTTTTATTTTTTCGACTGTTGCACCTGCTCGAACAGGTTGTTGCAACTACTTATGATCTACATATTTGTGTATGTATGGATGAGATCGGGTATTGCTTGAACAATATGTGATCTACTAACTACTTATGTTGTAGTCAACATGTATGAAATAGGGAGTGCCTAGCTTGAGTTTCGACTAGTTGGTTTGATTGTAGCCACTTTTTTCATGTAGCAAATATGTCATTCAGTAGTGAAGTGCTCCCATACCAAGTACTTGCTTTGGCTTCAAGATGAAACATCTACAACGCAATTAACCCTAAAGCTGGCGGGTCACGCTCTCGACGGCTTTGCTTTGTCGCCCTCCCCCTTGGGCGCTCGCTTCGTTCAGGTTGTGTGTCGCCGTCCCTCCGGCGGCGCGCTCGTTCCCATTGTGTCTCGTTGCGTCTCATTTTTATTGGATTTTGTTGCTTCATGGGCCTCCAGCGGCGGGCCGGAAACACGTCCACTTGCGCTGGGCGTCGGCGCGTCGCGTGCGATGTTGAAACTAACGAATTTTTCAGAGTTGCAAACATGTGTTTCGCATGTTGCAATAGGCGGTTTTGTTAGTTGTTGCAAGCGGTGATTTGAGATATTTGCAATAGTTGAGTTGAAATGTTGGAACATATATTTTGTAATGTTGCAAGCATTGATTCGAGATGTTGCATCATGTTTCTGGATGTTGCAACAATCGTTTTTTGAAGATTGCAACATTTGTTTTTGGATATTGCAACAACTTATTTTTGGAGGTCGCGTGTCCTGGCGTGGGATCAACAACACCACCCGAGCGGCTACCAGAGGCGAGGACCGGGGTGGAGCACGTGAGCCCGGCTAAGCGTTCGGCTCAAACGGGCGGAGCGCGTCCGGCGTCGAAGGCGAGGCGACCGCCCCCGCCTGGCGGCATCGGGGCGCACCGCGGCGGGCGGGGCGTCCGCTCCTCTCCCGGTCCGCCCTAGATCTGGCGTCTTCCCTCCTCTTCGCTAGCGAGGCGGCGCGGACGGGCGATGGCGCCACACCGCTGAGCAGCGATGCCGGCGCGGCCTAGCCGGCGCGGTGAGGGGGCCACACCAGCGCGAGGCAGCGATGGCGGCGCGGCCCCGGCGGCGGCAAGTGCAGCCCAGCGTGGAGGCGGCTATGGCGGCGGAGACGGGGCGAGGGGCGGCCCGGCGAGACACGACACGAAGATGGCGGGTGGCCCGACGCGGAGGAAGCGATGTTGACGCCGCGACCGGGGGGGCGGTGATGCAGGCGGAGGCGAACTCCGTGGCGGGGAGATCAGCGCCCGGGGCCGCAAAGGCGTAGGCCAGCGCGGCTGCGCGGTTTTGCCGAAGCACGCGGACATGGCGGACACAGCCGCGGCGCATGTGGCAGCGGGAGCGCGCATGAGCGCAGCGTTACAGCGCGCCGCGAGCCAGCGGCGAGCTGCCGGGCGCCACACGGCAGCGCGATTTGTGGGGCGTGGACGGCGTGCGGCTTCGGCCGGCGGATGGTGGTGCCCGGTGTGGGTTGCGCGGACGGCGGCGCAGCAGCGGAGCGGCTTCGTGTGGACGCCCGGCGTGAGCCTGCGCGGCGCGGCAGCGAAGCCGGCGGCGCAGCTGCTCGCCATCACTCGCGCGCGCGATGGGGAAGAAGACAGTCACGCGACGGAGAAAGAAGGAGATGGGCCGTATCTGGGCTGCTGCGCAGGCGTCCGATGGAATTTTTTCGTAGGACGTCCGATCGCCAGCGCTGCCCCTTGTATTTTCATGATCACGTTCAGCGAATCATCTGTTGTGGGCCGGCATAAATTAGCGGTTTAAATTTAAGAAAGCCAAAGTTTTTAAAAATCAACACTTCAAATTAAATTCCAACTCCAATAGTATGTTTTCAAAAAAAGAATATGCCATAACGTACCCAATTCTAGTAAACATAAACTAATTATTTATTTTTTACTACACACTTCATTATTGGATACTAGCAAACGTGCCCCAACGTTGCAATTGGAGAAAAAAGTTATTAAATATTTTATGAAACAACAGAGACATCAATGCTTTGTGTTCCCATTTTTTATAAAATTTGAGATTTATAATTATTTCTGACGACTATAAAATCTAAAGTATATATGCCAATGGCGGCAATAATATGACAATGTCCAATTAAGCTTAGCTTATATCAAATTAAATTATGGCCTTGCTAGATTTTTTTCTCTTGTTTATAAGCATAGAAATATTTGCTCATAGATATATCTTAAGTGTAGTATTATAATATCCATTCGTTAGTACAATTAAATATCAAGTTTTTTTTTTTTAAACGAAGAATATCAAGTTTTGTGAATTATCTTACAAACACTTAAGTATGTTATTCAAATTAGATGGACTTAGTTACCTAGCTGATATGTCGAGCTAATGGGTTGGTATATATGTTCGATGATGATTATGATAGGAGGACTCATCTAGCGATTTTCCACGTTTATGTACAACGTATGCACCGTCACACTACAAGAACTCGTATAGTCACACATCCAATGCGGGCCAACAAGTGTCCAAGGAGGGGCGCTGGGCCCAAAACAGACCTAGTGTGAACAGTACTCGTGGGTACAGTTCACACCCATCGCCACTGCAGCAAACCTAGGTTAGGTTTAGGTCGCTTATGGGCTAAGTCTCCTATGACTATAAACACTAAGCGGGCCTACTAATAAATTTTGACCCTATCTCAATGCCAGAAAAGTGTTGCAAAGGGCCAAAATAATTGCAATAGTAGAAATAGCAACACTTATTTCTCGTGCGGCGTTGCAAGTGCTTGCGTGGGCAAAGCTTTGGACAACATTTTTATGGAAAGCGTTGCAAAATGCAATTTGAAATTGCAACACCAAGGCGTTGCAACATAAGGTTTGCTACAGTTGTAGGTGTGGCAACAACAACTAATGCAACACTTTACACTAATAACGAATTTCTTTTAGGTGACGGGAAAAATATATTTTAGGTGGCGGGCAAGTGTGCCCGTCACAGCAAAGTGTGCCCCCGTCACCTTGCAAAGGTCACATTTTAATAATTTTTAACGTGACGGTTAATAAAAAAATAAAAAAACCAAGCCCAATGCAGGCCCATACGCCAACGTTGGGCCTGGATTCACCGCCGCCGGATCCGCGCGGTCCCCATGTGCCGCCGCGGAGCTGCCACGCCGGGAGGCCTCGATCCACCACCGCTGCCACGCCCAGGGTGGCGGATCCGCCGCCCTGCGATCTGGTGGATAGGAGCCGCCCAGAAGTCATCGTCGTTCGTTGCCGCTGGGGACCGGATCCGCCGCCGGGCGGCTAGATCCTCCGCTGCCTGGCCAGATCCGTCGTCGGGTGGCCAGATCCGCCCGCTACTGGCGGATCCACCGTCGGGTCGAGGAAGGGCCACTGGTGGAGAGCCGCCGCTGGAGAGCGCCGCCGGGTGGGCTGGAGAAGAAGGGGCGCCGCGGATCTGGCGCTCCACGGCGCCGCCCACCGCCGGAAGAGGGGCCACCACCCGCGGGAGGGAGGCCGCCGCCCGCGTGGAGGAAGGGCCGAGCCGCCCGCCGCGTCGGGGGGGCGGGACTGGCTGAGCCGCCGTCGCCACTTGGAGCGCCGCCGGTGGGGGGAGGGAGGGAGCGGGAGGACGGGTGGGAGGTGACCGACGCTGCCGTCGACTCTCGGGGTCCCCCGCGGGTGGAGGTCAATACGGTGCGGGGAGAGGGTATCGAGTGAAGCTTGCACGGGGAGAGGGAAGTGGAGCGCGCGGCGCCGAGGGATGGACGGGTATCGGCGAAAGTGGCACAAACCCTAGCACTTTGTATTTATACCCGAATGCGATTATTGGGCCCTGCATTTTACGTGGTGGGCCTATTAAGTTGCCCGCTACGGTTAATTGATTTTTTCGTGGCAGGCACTTTTGCCTGTCACAGTAAATAAAAAATGTCTACCATGGCTAATCGGGTCATTAACCGTGACGGGCAAACTCAACGCCCGACCATGGAAAAGATTTTCCAGGTTGCCGCAAAATCATTTCGTTACTAGTGTTAGACATTGCTAGATCTTGTAATGGCAGCTTGCTCATGCTGTGGCAAATGGTGCACTAGCAACGATGGACATGTGTTGCAAAACAATGTATTGCCACAGTTAACTTGTGTGGCAACAAGGATAATGTCGCATCACCAAGAAGTGGTGGCAGCTGATGCAATTGCCCGACAAAGGTTAGGTTGCTATAGGGTGCAGTTCTTATTGCCACGCAAAACGAGTGTGGCAATAAGGATTATGTCACAACACTAAGAAGTGGTAGCAACATGTGCAATTGCCACGCCCAACATTTGGTAGCTATAATGTCCGATCGCTATTCCTACACAAAACAAGTGTGGCAACAAGGATTATGTTGCAACACCAAGGAGTGTGGCAACATGCGCAATTGCCACATTCACCGTGTCATTGCTATAAGAGGCAACCTCTACTGCTACTCGCATTTTGTGTTGCTATAAGATATATTGCCACAAGAAATGTCGTTGCAAATAGTCACTTTTACAACACTTTTAGGTTTGGTGGCACCGAACAATATTACAGCGCCACCTCCAGTTCTACATGTGGAAAGAGCTCATACTATTCCTTGTTGATTGAATTTGGATAATATGTGAATGTGTTTTGTCTGTTCTAACCTACAATTCTAGATTTATTCTTCTCCACCAACCGCTCAGGTTGGCAACATTGATCTATTAATCAATACAATACTTGTTTGTGATGTAAAATGTATATTGATTGCACATGTACAGTTAATCAAGATGGCTAATGTCAATTTCGTGGCTATGTTAGGCCTCAAAACTCGTGACTAAATATCAATACTTTTCAGATCAACGACTGAGACATCATCAAATTAAAATAGCTAGTTGTGTGGCCGTGCACTTGCTCACCGAGACATGATCAAATTAAAGTAGCTAGTCGGTATGGCCATGCATTTGCTCACCGCAATGCAAGTCAAGAGCCTGTAGCTATAAGGCACTTTCCCTTCTCTTGGTGGAGGATCGAGGAGCCTCCTCTCTTGATCCATTGGCATGTTGTGCTCTGTCATGTCGTTTCGACGACGATAGGACGTTGGGACTTGGACAGTGGTGGTGTGACAACAGTTCAAGTAGGCCGCCGATTGAGATGATTCATTTGCAGGCTTTGGCCCTTTTGCCATACCCAAAGCCCATCAATACAAGTGTTTCCTACAACAACATATTATAACGGCACAAGGATTTGCCATACCCAAAGCCCATCAATACAAATGTTTCCTATTACAACATATTACAACAGATTCTGTGAAGTATGTGCAGCAGATAGGGAGACCATCAAACACACTCTCACGGAATGCACTACAGTGAGAATTTTTTGGCGGGAGATGAAAGCAATTACGGGTCCCAAATTACCACAGCTGCACCCATTCACTTGGGCGAGTGATCTGCTCAAAGGAGACTTTTGTTCTGAAACTGATCGTAATATTTTTATTATTGGAATGTATTGCTTGTGGTTGCAACGCAACAGACACCGCCATGATGCTGCTCAGCTACCTCCGAAGAAAATTGTACAATGGACAGTCGATTTGGTGCATGACTTATGGCAACTGTCGAAGCCGGCTCATCACGGGCGATGGCTGTGAGCAAACCGAAATGGTCAGCACCACCAAATGGCTGCTTCAAATGCAACTTCGATGAGTCTTTTCATCTGGACCTTGGCAAAGAGCGACTGGTGCCGGTATTCGTGATCAGACTGGAGCCTTTAGAGGTGACAGAGTGAAATGGCATCCATATGGCCTGGATGCTTTGGCAATGGAGGCGAACGCATTCAGAGACAGAGTGTCCCTTGCTGCTGAACTGGGCATCCGTAATGTGTGTTTTGAAACTGACAGTCAAGAATTGTTGAAGCTTTGGGAGATGGGCGAGATGCAACGATCACACATATCTCCGATCATCAAGGATATCAGAGATCTCAGTGTTGCTTTCCAAGGTTTTTCTCTAAGGTATCCTAGTAGATCATGTAATTTTGTAGCTCATACCTTGGCTAAGCATGTCTTAGATAGCAATAGGGTGGGTGAGTGGCAAATAGCCCCATCCTGTATAGCTAATCTGTTGTCCGAAGATTGTAATCACATTGTTTCCTGATCAATGGAAGATCATCGTCGCAAAAAAAGGATTTTATAGCAACAAATTGACATGTGGCGATAGCAACATAATAGTACATGGCTTCAGATATTACAACGGTCATGCCATATATTACAACCCAACAACATTGTGGCAATAATTTCAAGCAATAGCAACACTATTATATATGGTCGCAAGAGCAATAGACAGTTTGCAACACATGTCAATACTAATGCAACTAAATATCATCATGGCGATATTATTAATTAATAGCAACACTTTTTCAAAAAGGGTTGCTATAGGTCTCACTTCTTGCAACACCGGCGTAAAAATTGAAATGCACTATCTTTGTGGCAACATTGTCCTCCTATAGCCATGATTTTGGACAAATAATATACCCCTATTACAACACAATTTGCAGCGATGCAAATGACATCAAGTGGAAATATGGTCTAAATCTTGTATTGGGCATGTAACCATTCAACCTTCAAAAACAAATAGCCAAAAGGCTCTTATCTCCCTATTCTCTCTTCCCAGCGCCGCAGCCCCTGCCCTTGCCCTAGCTGCCGCGTATGCAACTACCCTTGCTACCCTAGTGTCACCGCCCCTTTTCCCTAGCCGCCACCTGTAGCCACACCGGCAGCCCCCAAGTGAACCCTCTAACATCTGATATCGCAAGACCAATTTGATCCTTCGGGCGCCCATGGCCACCACCACCATGATAACCAAAATTAAGAAGGAGATGGCAATCTTCTCCACCACTGGGACAAATGCTTCGATGAGATCAACACGAATATCGCAGATATCGACGCCATGAATGTTGACCCATCGATTTTGCACACCCCAAGGAGGACACCGCCGATGACTTTGATCCACAAGGTCGCCGACAACTCAAAGAAGGAATTTCAGTAGTCCTTAAGCTCGCCGTGAAAACTCTCCTCCAATGGTAAATCTACCTCAACCGGAAGTCACCACTATAGAGATCAAGCACAAAGGAGGTACCTTACCAGCAACAACACCCTCCTAGCATATTCCTAAACCAATATCAGATACAAAAACCGTTGTTATTCCAACCTTGGTACATCCAACTATGGTCTTATACTTACATATCTAGTTATTGTAGCAACAAAAATCCGTTGTTCAATATCTAAAACCCTTAGCAAACCCCAAAAATAACATTGTGCTACAATAAAAAAAACAATTAACAACACAATGTATGGAAGAGATGATACAAGATAAATTTCCTTCTCACCTTCATGATTTGCTTGAACAACCGCACAAATGTAGATGAACAGATCCCACGACTTTCCTCTTCAAGTCTTCCTTCGAAAAATCAAGATCTTCTCCCACGCTTGAATCTAAAATGTGAATATCGAAATGCAAAGGCACATTAGTTACTTGTTGCAAGGCAATGTGATCTAGACAAGCTATTAGTTTCTTGTAAAGTCAATGTTCATTGATGCAATCGGTAACCAAATTTATTAAGAGTTCATTCGTGTTCAACTCATTACGCAATAATGTTGTGCTAATCACAATATTATATAAAAAAATGTAGATGCTCACTACTAGAATCCACGAGTTTCCTAGGGTTAATATTCTAGGGAAACCACGAAAACGGTAGGGAAACAGTTTCCCTAGGGTATTACGTGGGGAAAGGCCCCTAGGGAAGAATTCAGGGAAAGGAAGCCTTTCCCTACGGTTTGAGAAAAACTCTAGGGAAACATTCGTTCCCTAGGGGTTTAATCCCCTAGGCAAACCTCCTCAATTTTGTCGGAAGGCAATCAGGCGTGTAAAGCAACCGACATGTAAAGGAGGTTCCTTAGGACTCTTTCCCCTAGGAATATGAACCCTAGGGAAACATTATATCATATATAATTTCCTAACTTCTCAAAATCTACAATGTTTATTTTAGTTTTTATTCATTTGACAAAGCGTTAGTAACGTTGTTCACAAACTAGACGAGAGATTAATAAGATTTACAAACAAATAAATGACCAAAGTAAACTTTGTAGATCTCAAAAAAGATATGAACCTTAGTAGTAGAAATTTTTTTGATGTGAATTCATCTTATCATGCAAAACTACGTTTGAATCTTCCTAAATGAAAAGTTATGAAAGTTTGTAGTTGATAACTTTTTTTATTTGGTCGTTTACAACCTCAAACAAGCAATTTATTTGGAATTTGCCAAGTTCTTTTTTTTTTTGGCACTCGGCAAAACAACTTTTCAAATCTGTTTTTGGGGCCTAAACAAATTCAAATCAAAAAGTTGTCAACTATAAAGTTTCAAAGCACTAAATTTCTCGGGCACGTGTCATGAAAACACACAATCAGACATATTGCAGTTACCGCTGATTCTTTTTCTGTTGTGTGAGCAAAATATTGTTCCATGACTAATAAGCATTGTTAAGTTCAAGACAACATGCTATTGCATCTAAGGCTTACAATTAATTGACATGTGGACCCACAAGAAAATGGCGGCAGTAAACGTGAAACGACTCACTCTTTCTAACGTACACATGTCACCGCGAGCGGTGACCTCCCTCCCTCCGCTCCCTCCTCATGGCTCCCCCTCCTCCCTCCAAGTGTCGTCTCCATCCACCGACCTCCTACCTCCCGCAGGTTCCACTCCTCCTCCCAGGGTGAAGCGGGGTGGGCAGCACCCTCCCTCCCCATGTTGGGATGCACCCCATTGATCCTCTCCCTCATGCCGGGTGACAACCCTCCTTATCCTAGCGCCGGTCGTGCTCTCACGCACTTGTCCTAGTGTGGCGGCGCCCGCTTCTCTCTCCCTGCACGAAGGCGCTCCTCGACCAGCTCCACTAGATGGGGCCCTCGTGGGCCGATTAAGTGACGCTGGCCCATAGGGAGGCCAGATTCGATCCCGTCGTGGGCGGATTCAGTGACGGTGATGCACGTGGAGGCCGTATCCAGCCCCTTGGCGTGGGTGGAACCAGCGAAGTACACAAGTGTGAATCTCCTCCGGCGAATCGAGAGTTCTGCGGCATGGATTGAGCTCCTGGCGACATATTGAGCTCTGCTGCAGGCGGATGAAGCTCCCCTATGGATGTGGTGGTGGCGCAACCCATATCTAGGCCCAAGGCTCGATTCAAAATTTGGCCTTTTATTTTTTTACTGCCAAAAATGCCCGTGCATTGCCTTGGGGTATATAATTTTATAGTCCGATCGCCTGGACGACATGCAACTTGGGATTTATTCAATAATTGCAATATAATATATAGTTGGTTGCACGATCCCGATAACTTATAGGGTCCAATTGTTCAATGATTTCATCGTGTGTGTCTTTTCATCTTGGAATGAAACTCATTGCAAATTGATCTCTAGATCAAACATATTTCAGCTTTATTGTATTGACTGTGTTGGTATGTCCTGACTTCGGGGACTCCTGCCTCGCTTATATAGTTCGGGGGGCAGAGTTACATGGTAGAGTCTTACTTGGAATACATTTACTATTCTTTCCCTATTACAACTCTATCCGAGTGATCTCGGTACAACTCTAACTATGGTCTTCCTTGTCTTGTAATCCTTCCATGTACATAGTTCTACTTGGATTACACTTACTATTATTTTTGTATTACAACTCTATCCGAGTTATCTCGGGTACAACTCTAACTCTATTCTTCCTTGTCTTGTAATCCTTTCATGTATATAGTCCTACTTGGATTACAATCACTACACTAATCGGATCGCCCGCGACGTTATGGACGTAGGGTGATAGGATAACAATTCGATCTATAGGGCCATGTAATTATAGACTTTCAGGAACAATATTTGAGTCCTGGACTCCTAACACGGACACGTTTCCTAATTGGTAATGTATTGGACTGTAGGGGGGCGGTGAACACAAATTTTGGTGGACCGAAATTTTGGTGAACTGAAATTTCCTCGCTTATTAATAGGTATATAGATTTTTTTTAGTTTACTTTTAGAGTTGGGCAAAGAAACCACCTCCATTAATCCTCACTACACAAGAGCTTTGATTGGAGGTGGTTGCAATGTCTGCCTCCATTAATCGTTTTCACCCGCCTCCATTGAGATTTTTGTAGTAGTGCAAGATTGCTTCACCAATGTTTAAGCGTTTATTAAGTACAAAAAGTTCAAAGAAATGCAAAATTAGGGGAGTCATGACCCTTTTAGTCCCAATAATAGTCACAGATGATTCAAAACCTTTGCAAACAAATTACCAAACAATATTGGCTTATATGACATATAAACATATAGTCAGTAAAGCAACATAAATCTATTTTTGAAGATGCACGCCTCCTGTTGAGAATCCATGCTACATAAACAAAAATGACTTTATATATTTCTGCGGATATATGTTAAGATTGGAGGCTCCCAGTGTAGAAGGCCATTCTACCATCGAATCCCTCTGCCATTTCCATGAAGTCTGTAAATGCCTTGGTGCTAGAATTATAGAACTGAAGGATATACCGATGGCACTTCTCATTGTTCCCAGCTTTCCACTTGTTCAACAGAAATAGTGTGCCATCAAGCAAGACATCCAATGTCCTAGTAAATAACAGCGTCTCCGGCATCTGTATCTTGTACTCCTTGGCCCAAATACTTCTATTAGGATCCTTCAAGAGCCATAAGTTGGCATAGTCTCCACCAGAATCAGTAAGATTCCGTACGCGCTGAACCATACACAAGGTTCCCTTCAGCTCGCTTATGGAAATGCGCCATTGGTCCTCCACGTTCTTGCGTCCCAACATTGGGCCTTTGATCGTCTTTGTCTTTGGTTTCCACTCTTCGCTCTCGAGGTTGAATGTGGCTATAAGACTCCTAGCATGAGATGCTGACTTGGTGTCAGAAATCATGAAGTAGAGATCGCCATTGACGGTTGCCTTGTGTTCGCAGGAAAAGCTGGTTTGGGAGAATGGGCCCCATGGCTTTTTTGCCTCCATGTCGGCTCGGCACCATCGTCCATGATCGTGCCGACCTCGCACCACTGGCTTTGACATTCGCCATCCCGGTGCGACCAAGTTTGGACTACGTGGAGGCGGAGGACCTTGTAGTCACCGGATGGCAATGCACGGCCAAAGCTGTAGTCATTCACGGTGCACCTCGTCTCCTGCCGCTCCCAATAATTGGGTAATGGGGGGTCGGGTTGGGGATCGTCAGTGCCGACGACGGTGAAGTCACGCCTAGACGCCGGATCGATGACCATGGCACCGAGCGGCATCCTGTCGACGAAGATGAGGTCGAGCCGTGTCGGCGCCAGGAATCCTCCTGTGCCGTCCCTGATGTCGAACACCCTCAGGACGTTGCCGTCCATGTCGAGCAGGCGTAGCTCGAGCTCCCGTGCGGTTCCAAACATGGCGGCGATGAGCGGGGCTGGGTCGGCGCAGGGACGGATCTCCGTTCGGCGAGGAAGGCTGGGTCGGACATGAGGGCGCGCCACCCCTTGCACACGCACTGGAACCGGCCCAGGACCTTCGGCGGCAGCGGCTGCCTGAGGAGCACCTCATAGATGATGTCGTCCGGCAGTGAGACGTCGCCGGCGCCGCCGGCGCGTTTGCAAAGCTTCGACTGCATCTGCATTGTTGCTGCTCGTAGGGTTGGCAGCAGCCGCCACCAGAGGTCGAGGGCCTCCGATCGATCCTATTCTACTTCTGTAGTTGCACGAGTCTGTCTAGGACTCGAGATAGGTTTTCTGGAGTTCCGATGGCTGCCGCTACTGACCGGGCGTATGGGCCGGCTTGAAATGAATCGACCATCTGATTAGGCCCAGTTACGTCTTGGCCCACTCGGTCTGCATTCTGCCTGCGCTCCCAGCCGAGCCCATATCATGTTGCCTTCAGCGCATAAATTTGCGGTTCCGCGTGCAATACAAAATTTAAATTCAAGAGCTAAGTTTTCAAAGGCCAATACTTTAAATTAAATTCAAACTCTACTAGTATGTTTTTTTTTGTAACAAAAAAATATGCCGTAACATACTCAATTCTAGTAAACATAACGTAGATCTTCATTTATTTATTTTTTTTAACTACACCTAATTATTGGATACTATCAAACGCGTGTGTGGTTGCAATTGGAGAGAAAAAAACTATCAAATATTGTATGAAGAAAGGGGACATGAATGTTACATAACTATTATGTTTTCCCCTTCTTTTGAAATTCGAGAGTTATAATTATTTCTCATAACTATAACATCTAAAATATAACGCGGCAACCCAAGGGCCCCTTTCTAAAAACAGCATATCCAGTACTCGGTTAACTCGGCGCCGACTCTCCAACATTAACTGAATCTTCTCTACTCAGCAGTCTCCAGCTTCCCAACAAAAACCTCCGTCCCACCCTCTATCTTCTCGAGGATTAGCCGGTTCCAAACTTGCTCAAGATCGACCCCACAAGATCTTACCATCGCGGCTCCTATGACCCTCTCTAGAAACCTTCACAACAGCTTTTCTGCGACCATGTCAGACATAAAGCCCTCGGAGGAGTCGCTTCCCAACAAACCAAGACCAGCAGTAAACAAAGAACAACCCCCACAACAACGGCAAACCGAGCGAAATATACCTCCTCCGTGCACAAAGGGCCCTCCCCACCAACAACGCATATACCTCCTCCGTTCCAAATTGTAGTTCATTTTAGCTTTTTAGATACATTGTTTTCCATTATGTATCTAGACATAGTGTATAACTAGGTGCATAGCAAAAAGAATGTATCTAGAAAAGTTTAAGTGAACTAAAATTTAGAACGGATGGAGTATATAGGGGAAGGAAGGCAGCTCATGGGACGCACAACCAGGTGTTCATCCCGAAAACTGTGGAACGACATCCATGCCCCCAACGGTCTTCTTACACGTCTAATCCCACAAGCACCAGTATTCATAAACCCTAATATGCCAAGGCCCAGTAGCGTAAGGCCCACGAGCAGCTAGGGCATTGCTATCGTGGGTCCACGCGTGCAGACACACAACAAGAGAAGCCTGTGCACGCTTCCCTTTTTTTCTTTTCACTACTCTGGCCCATCATGATAGGGCCAAACCTTCGAGGGGTTGTTGTTGGGTATAAGACCCTTGCAGGAGCCCCATAGGGTCTAGGATAGAGCAAGTCTCGAGCATGTGCTCAGATTGGCGAGTAACAGAAATACCCTCGTGCCCAAGCGGGGGACCCTCTCATGTTTACTTGCAGTAACTCATCGAGCGCAGGGACCAAGAAGGGGAAAGCAGAATCACAACCTGTGCGGGGCATCAACAAACCTCCGCTCAAGGAGGGAGGACATGGCAGGTGGCTCCATAGAGGGAAAAACCTTCGCTCAGAAGAATCACATGAGGTCCTCGTGTTGAAGGGAAGCTTCGATGGCGTGGCGGCGGCAGGGACCAGGGAGCATCTAGGTCAATTAGAAGGAAATGTGTACGATTACCGTTATACCCAAAGACAATGTAAATAACTATATACCCTTCCAAGGGCCCACTTGTCTGTGTACTGTACATATGTACTCTGCTGACCATTGGGATCCCTATAAATACCGAGAAAACGGCAGGGCGAAGGGGGTCTTCTTATGTCAGTTGGTGGCTGAATTTATGGACATTTATTCGCAATTTTATACATAACATTTGAAAGATTGTTTTCTATGATTTCATTTGGATCCGCTCACACCCACCCTCGGCACTCCAACGAGGTGTGAGTGACACGAAGGATTGCCTCATTTCAAGTTCGATGTATTCTTTCTGTGGTAAGCCCTCGCCCCTCCTCCCCAGCTCTGTCTGCGAGGGTAGGAGGGCAGGTGTGAAGCCCACATATAGATATTATAAAAAGTTATATCGCAAAACCCTACTTAATTATATTTCAAAATTTTAGATGAAAGTTCTCGAAGAGCTATTTTTATTAGCCAATAAAATTTTCTATTTTAAGGAAAAAAAAATATTCTAAGTTTGCAAGAAATTTTTAATTGGTTAAAGAGAAGTTATTATAGCTTCCTGAGATAATCATTCCATAAAAAAAAATGTTCGATTTTATTAGGAAATGTTCCAAGAGTAAAATAATAGTCCAAGAAATTACTTAATGTTTAGACAAATTTGTTCTAAGTTTATGAGAAGCTTGTGACATGGTCAGGATAAAGAGAACTATGTTCAAACTTCCATAAATAAAAAATGTTCCTAGTTTAATTAGAACAAGAATGTTCTAGCATCACACGGAAAAAAGGCCAAGCAAATAGAGGAAAGTGTTGTTGATGTAGTAAGCAGATGGTCCACCAAATGTTCATAGTTTATAAGTGAAAAAAAAATGTCCACACTATGTGATTTGTTCAATAAATGTAAAATGCTCTATTATAATAAGGAACAACTTACCTTCAGCAAAAAAGTCTTGCACCTAGTGCAAATATTCATGAGTAAGGCAAGTTCTTATTTATAATATAAGAAAACTGAAAAGAAAGAACAATGTTATGGCGGGCTGCCGCATTTATTTCCACATGAACTCCACTTAAAACAGAACAAGTAGGGCTATTAGGTTTTTCTAGTAATTGCGCCTCATTTCAAAACAAACACTTAAACTCATCAGCTAAACTCAACTCAACTTCAATTTATAGATTCAGGTTGAAAAAACAACAACAGTTAACTCACAAATTGGAATCACGGTGCTCAGCTCCATTTGAGCTCATCTTTTATTTGCGTCATTAATTGCAGAAGAGAAAACAAAGAAAATAAAATATGTTATATACTTATATATGAAGCTCTATTTCCTTTATTTGGTTCAAATGAATTGTAAATTACCGAGCATATAGTTGTCTTATATGACAAAAGTAGTGTAAATCAGTAAAGCAAAATAAATTTACTTCAGAATATGTATGATTAGAGGCTGCCCAATGAGAATTATCCGTTGCAGCGACATAGAAAAATTGGCTTTATATATATATATCCACAGTTATTTATTGAGATCCCTGTTATTCGGACCGGACCGGACCGGCGGTCGGACCAGTAAAAGACCGAACCAGGGCCTACGCCGGTCCGGATCGCTTAAAAGACCATGTATGCAATCGAACCACTATAAACCGGTTGAACCGGCCGGTTTTCGTCGAACCGGTGGACCGGGCAGTTCTGTGCGAACGGTGGGTTTTGATTTTTCCAAATTACCCTCCGTTGACTCGGGACAAGCTTATCTAGTTAGGGGTATCGATGGAAATTTGTAGTTTGGGCGAGTAGGAGGCCCAGCGCCGCACTTTTTTTCCTTTCTATCGGGCTGGCGGCGGGCGGCGGCGCGGCTCGCTCAAAGCGGCGGCGGCGGGCGCTACTCCCAGGCACGGCGGCGGCGCTGCTCCCCTGCTCCACGCGGCGCTGCTCCCTTGGCTCTGGCGAGCTTGTGACTGATATGTATTGATTTATTGATTTGTGAGTTTGTAACTGTCAATGCTCCTTGTGTCAAACAGTAAATGCTTGCATGTGTAAATGCAATGAATTGAAGGGAACTTATGTTATTGTTATCACTTATCTGTCACTTGATCTTTTTTTAATTAAGTAAATCTCGTGTCATATATATACATATATGTATGTTATATAGTTGTGCAATTAAATTTGCCTTTTTATCATATATTATTAATATATTATTTATTTATATATATACACCGGTTCAATGTTTTTGTGGCGGTTCGATTGTCGGTCAAAAGTAATTGAACCGGCGGTTCAACCCGGTTCCCAACGGTTGGACCGGTGAACCATCGAACGAAGGCCTCGCCGGTCCGATTACGGTCGGTCTAAAAACTTGGATTGAGATAGGAGGCTCCCAGTGTAAAATGCCATGATACCATTGAAGCCATGTGCCATCTCCATGATGTATGTAAAATCCTCGGTGCTAGAGTTGTAGAACTGAAGAAAGTAACTCTTGAAATCTCTAGACACTTGCAATAGTAATGTTGTGCCATCATCACCTAAGACATACAATGGCTTGGTAGACATAAAAAATCCTGGAGGCATTTGTATCCTATACTCCTGGACCCAAATACTTTTGTTAGGATCCATCAAGAGATATAGGTTGACATAGTGGCCGCCCCATGTATCGTGATGTTGTATGTTTTGCACCACACAAAAGGTTCTTTTGAGCTCGGTTGGCACAATTTTCCATGCGTCTTGCTCCATGCACTCCAACGGCGGGCATTTGATGACCACTGGTCTCCACTCCTCGGTATCGAGATCGAATGCGCAAAGTGATTCCGGCATAAGATGCTCAGTAATGGTTGTACAGGAAGTAGAGGACGCCACTAACGGTTGCCTTGTCTTAGCATGAAAAGGTGGCGCATTGGAACGGCCACCTTGCAAGGGAGCGAGTTAATAAAAAAAACACATAGCCTGCAGGAGGGTGAGCAGGAAAAAGTCCAAGACAACGATGGCGATGTGGACCGGACCGTCATGCCCAGCAATGGCTCCTCGCCGGTGCTGCCCCCGCTTGACATCTCGACACCAGCAAAGCAGGTTTGGCGGGGGCTTTGGGGGCTACCTTGATGTGCGCTACCCGGCAACCCCGGCGTCGGCCCCTTCTTCTCGTACTGCGTCCTTTGCCCCAGCAACCTCGACGCGAGGCAGCCTCGCCATTGCGCCAGCCTCGTTGCAGGTCTTGGCGTCAGCGTCGTCGGCGGGAAGACTAGGATGAGGGAGGAGTAAGCGTGCGGGCAGGCGCCCGCGGGTCTGCCACGCAAAGGGTGGCAGCGGCATGCGATTGATGTCCGCTAGTCTCGGCGATTTGCGGCGTCAAGGGCTGCGCGCAGGCGGCGCATGGCGTCTTCGAGTGCACCGAGCCCAAACACGACCCGCGGTGGCGAGCACGAACAACGGGCCCAGGCGGGGAGGACCGGGAGGAGGAGCATAGCATGGAAGGACCCGACGTAGGCGAGGGCGGCGGGAGGGGGGCGGCGGCGGCGTCGAGCTCCACGGCTGCCATGCAGTGCAGGGGAGGTGTATTTCAGCCATAGGTGCACCTGTCCAGTGGGGCCATAGGCCACCTTGACTGCATCTACCATGCTGGGTCACACATCGACCAAATTAAAACCGCCCACCTAAACCTCCCAGGGGCCAAATTAGACTAATTAGCAAAGTTTAATGTGCCCAACAACTGGTTTATAGGTGGTGTATCATAGTTCATCGGGAGGTATTTAGACTTTTTCCTATAAAATTTCGCTTTTCATTATTTCCTTCAACTCATTTGTTCCTTTTATTTATTAATTTTTTCTGAAACAACTAGTTTGTCCCTCTCTCTAAATTACTTGAACTCTAACACTTTCTGTTATTTTTCTTATCATCTTTGTTCAGGTTATTTTTTTTTAGGGAATCATAGAGCTTTCATTCATTATCGGGATTACAATCGGTGACTGCTAGCTCAGCTAGCCAATCGGAATTACATCCAACCAAAAGAAACAAAGTTCAGTGGCCGAGACTAAGGAGGCACAAACATGCGTCACCGAGTTAGCCTCTCTGCGCACCCAACACACACGGAAATCTGAAAAACCTTTCCCTAGCTCTATGATATCAAAACACAAGCTACCAACCGAAGAATAGATCGAGTCAGGACTCTGGAGGAGACCTACTAGTCCTTGGCAATCCAGCTCGAGCACCACCTTCTGAAGACCGAGTTCTTGGGCCAGCTCCAGTCCCTCCCGAGCCGCTATGGCTTCAGCTGAGAGGGCAGAGTCAACATCATCAGCCCAGCGCGCTGCTGCTCCCAAGACTTGACGATGCAGTCCCGGATAACGACGCCAGTACGGCCTGTGCAAGACTCCATGTCAAAACCAGCATCTGTATTGACCTTCGTCCATCCCTCGTCCGGCTTCTTCCATCGCACCCGAGCTGGCCTTCCTTTGCTCTCTTGTTGTGGTCGCAAGGAGGCCAACTCTTGCAGCAAACTTGAGATGTGTCTCGCAGCTGCTCCAGGTTCCCAGACATTCCTCCCATGCCGACGCCCGTTCCTGCTCGTCCAGAGGGCCCAGGTCCAGCACACCAGCAGCGCCGCCATGGTTGGGCTACAGACCTTGAAGGACCGAAACGGCGACCAGAGGGGGGGTGAATGGGAGCCTCGATTTTCCTTTTCAATTTTGGGTCATCGGCTCAACCCCCAACCTCAAAAGCAAATCCAAACGGGAGGCGAGTAACACATGTAGATCAAGTCGATTTGGAAACTCTTGAACAATCTTGAACCCTAAACAAGCCAGTATCTGAACTACTGAGAAATACTTGAACAGAACCTAAGACCAACAGCAAACACTCAAGCTATAGACTTTCAGATCTGGAAACTCTTGAACAATACTGAAGACTACACAAGTCGATATCGAACTCTTGAGAAATCTTGAACGAACCTAAAACCAACAGCAAACACTCAAAGCTCACGGACTTTCGAAGATGGAAACTATCTTGAACAATACTGAAGCCTAGGCAGTCAGTATCCGGACTCTCGAGCAATCTTTGGATGGAACCTAAAAATAGCAGCAAACACTAAAGCTACAGACTCTCGAGTATCTGGAACTCTTTGGACAATCTTGATGGCGAAAACTGTTGTTAGCACGAACAAAAATCCGCCCCAAACAAAATTCCTTGAAACTTGATCAAATCAACTCCTTTTGCCATAAGATTTTTAGACACTTGGTCACAAGGCATAGGAGAGGCTATCCCAAAGAAATCATCGCCCAATTTGATCAAAATCGAGAGAAATCGCGGATCACACCAAGAACACACCAAAAATCGATTTCGATCCAAAACTCGCCCGATCTACGTGCTGCGTGAGGAATTAGCTCAAACCCTTGGGTGGAAATGATCCTCTCACGTCCTAGCACGAATCAAGGCAAGAAAAACGAGATCAAAAGCGGTGCCAAATCGAAGAAATCGCGAAGAGAAAAGGGGGGAGAGGATGAACTCGGGAAGAACAAGTGATGAACGAAAAATCACAGCACAAGATCAACAAAGAACACCGATCCAATCATCCCAAACACCACCATGTGACGGGCTACTCAGAGCTAGCCCTTGCTCAGCAAATTCGATACAAGATCGGTGGACCTCTCACACCAATGTCTGGAAACCCTAACTAGAAAATGTGTAAATGAGAGGCAAGGGAGGATGAAAGGGGTATGCCTGCGCTAAATAGCCCCAATTCCCTCTGCCTAAACTACCCCTAGGATACATGAGTCGATTTTGTAACCCTAAGGCTATTTCGGTCGACTCACGGGTAATCATCGATCAAACGGCCACCGCGCCTCCTCAAGCGGTAGCCTTGCCTCCACGCAACCTCCCCGATGCCGCCACGTGCCGTCCTTCCGTCCGCCCGGAACGCCGGGTTTTGAGGCCCAAACCCTTGCGAAACCCCGCGCCTGTGGTTTTGAGGCCCAAACCACTAAACCAGCGCCGATGGTTTGAGGACAAACCACCAAACCTCCTCGACACGTGTCATCGCCGTCTTGACCGCCCGAGTCGCCAAGTCATCCGAGCTCCGCCGCGCTCGCACGCGCTTCGCCGTCTTGACCCGATCGACACGGGGTCTGCCCGTCCTCTCGCATCCGTCGATGTCCCGGATGTCGGCCTCCATGGCTAGCCACCCGGCGATCCGGTCCCTCGGTCCAAGCCTCACGTCCGTCCTTCACCTCAGCGGTCCGTCGGCCCGGCGCGTCCTCCTTGGCCCCTTCACCTCGCCGTCGGCTACCATCTCCGAGCTCAACACCTGCACAACACGAACCAAGAGATACGTCTTGACACACTCCCGTGTGCGGTGAAACATAGCTGAAGCGAAAAAGATAAAAGAAAATAGAAGGAGAATGTTATTTGTTGACAATCACTACATCACAAAACAAAACACATGCGACCTAAATCAACCATGTGTTCGCGGACCTCCGGCTTCAATACATCCGGCGGCCATGAACATGGGTGCGGTCTCGAATCATCGGGACCATGGTCTCTTTTACAGCCCTCAAAAGCGCCGCCAAGGGGCATTCGAAGAAGGCGTGGTATAGAGTTTCAGCAGGATCACCACATACATCGCAATGGCTCTCCGGCTCCACGTGCCTCCTCTTTAACTTTCGGCCCTTGGCGGCAGCAAATTATGCAGCACCCTCCACCGAGAAGACTTTGATCTTTGGCGGGACATCAATCTTCCATAGAGACAACCACGGCGCCGAGCTCCACGGACGCCGATGGTTCCTCGTATTTTGCCATAGCCATCTCCATTTCCTCTTGCTTGAGCAACTAAGCGGCGGGACAGTGTAAAAACCGTGCTTCTCGGCGCCCATGCAAGCACATCCTCGGTCGCTCGATAAGCGGGCATGATCTTGAGCACCGCTTGAGCTTCAATTGTTCAGGTTATTATTGTGATTCTTGTTTTAGTCTAAAAATCAGATTGATCAGTGAATGTTAAAGATGTAGGCCCAATTAATTTAGTTATTTTTTTTTAATATTCAGTGTTCTTTTTATTATTTTTATATTTTTATTGTAACACAACTATTTATTTGGTTGCCATGTATACGTGGTACTAGCTAAACCACCGCATAGCGAGCCAGAGTAGCCACCCTAGCTCATCAGCTATGGGATTTTTATTATTTGTATAAAAGAGAAAGAAAGCTCTTATACGAATATTTTAACATAATATGATTAGTCTGGGCATCTGAAAATATCTACCTTCACTATACTTCATATATTTTGGCCATGTATATAGCTCCGCCGCTATACCCAAGGTGCAGATTCGATAAGTAGCCTAACTCACTTATCCAAGTCTAAATTGAGCAATCAAGATATACCCCATCTATCTTTTTAAAGTGTCGTTTTGGACTTTTGACTACCCTATTTAACCATATGTTTTATTTAATTTTTTTTTAGCAAATTATAAAATAAATATATTGTTATAAAAATATTGGTAACAATAAAATAAGTTATAAAAAAAAATAAATAATATTTGTATAAAAATTTAAGTCAGATGAATGGTTAAATAAGATGGCACGGAGTCAGGGTAACACTATCAAATGAGCGAAGGGATTATGCATTTTGATTGCTCGACTTGAACTATGCAATGGAGAAATCTCATTTGTATTTTGAGAGGTGCTCCATTTTCCCCAACTTGACAATTTTGATTCTTAACAATATTTGCACAAGAAAATACAAAATTATTTTGACACACAAGTCCACGATACAACATGAGTAAGCAGCTAGTCGGCAAATACATTGAGTGTATATATATATATATATATCATTATTTATTATTATTAGACGAGAGTTTGGAAGAATCCGATCATTGTTTAGTTGGGGATCATTGTTGGATTGGAGTGCTAGCAATAGCCTCAGTCTCAGAGGTGCATATATATTTTGCGCACCAGCATTTAAAATCTTGACAAAAACCGTCAGTGTTGTCGGCGCGATCGTTTTTGCATGCAATACGGCAGTTCTTGTCGCTAAAAGGTGACCAACATACCCCTTTGTAACTGCCGCTCAATTCTTCGTACCAACAAGGATTATAAGCTGCATGGTTCACATCCAGGCATGGAGATTTTGAAACCACATCAAAAAGATTTTAGCAAAAGATTTATCAAAGTAAATGACATTGGCGCTTGCATCACATAGTTCATGCATGTGCACGCGTACTTACGAGGATCTGCCATGACGATGGGTAGAAGGATGATGACTAGAAGGATCGCGGCAGAAAGATTCAATTGTGAAGGCTTCATTGCTTCTTATGTGGTGGAAGTTAGTAAGTCGAAGAAGGCTGGTAAGCAGATTTGGTGTGGTTTGAGTGTAGTGGGGGCTGCTAAGAATTCTGGGAAAAAGTAACTCTAAAATTTAATGGTCTTCCCTGTCCCCCGGTCCTCCCAAGAAGATGACGGACGGAGCGAGAGAACCAATCTTGATGATTCAGCAAATGGCAGGTGTGTATAGTCCAATGCCGTGGAGCTTTTTGCAAGGGCGTGCTTCAGCTAGTTCTGCTTCTGCAGCGGCAAACACTAGGAGAATAATTTGTGCTTTTAATTAGATAGATGTCTGTATCATGCCCGGAGGATCATAGGTAAATATATAAATAATAAATAATCTCTCGTACTATAGTCTTTAGGCATGCTATGATTTACCCGGTCATTCTGGTAATTAGTCTTATTGATCCATTTGCCTCACTTTATATTGTTAATTTCTTGGTGTGGTGTTGAAGAAATTCAGCTTCTCCTCTACTTGCACATGTCTACGTATCGCAAACTTCTCGGTCCATCTCTCATCGAGTCAACTGCTCCGTAGCTCATTCTTCTTCGTCAAAACCGTATAATTAAGCGGGAAAATATGTAGTGCAAACCACCATCTTCATGTAAATCCGTGTAAACCACGGTAAAAAAGTTGTCCAAATTCATTAAAAAATCACACATATAGATGATATGATGATACATAACCTTGTAAAATATCTTGTCCAAACTCGACTTAGGTTGTGAGATATAAAAATAACAAATTGCAAACTAGAAAGTTGTCGGACAGTTTGTTAGAAATATATTATTTTTATCTCACAAACGGAGTCGAGTTTAGACATGATCTTTACAAGGTTGTGTACCATAATGTCATCTATATGTGTGATTTTTTTGATGAATTTAGATAACTTTTTTTGCCGTGGTTTGCACGGGTTTACACGAGGATGATGGTTTGCACTACATATTTTGCCTAATTAAGCTTCAACCAAAAAACATATACGCAACAGTAAGTCCGTAATGGTACCCTCACCAAGGAATTTCTTTTTGCGTCCTTCTCCTGCTTGCCATCTGTTCTGCTTGTCCGTATATATCTACATGCATCGAAGAAACTCATATAACAAGTCTTGCAAGACATACCCGATGTCTTGAGCTTCACTAGTATGGATATGTGCATGCTCGGTTAGGAAAACCCTTCAGCTATATATTTTTAGTTGAACTAGGGGAATTCTTCGCATTTCGGTGCCGCGGGAATGAAAAGCAAATATAAAAGAGTTAAGATGTTGACTACTAAGAATCGGAAGAAAATATTTATGTATATTATTTTGAAGCTGGTGGGGTGATAGAATACACAATTTCGTAGCACAATTCCATAGATATATTTCTTCCATTCATGGGACCAATCTGTTCCTTCTTTCCCCAAACTGCTTCCCACCTCGCCTGCGAGTTGCATGGAGCCACCGCCGTAGCACACCATGTGGAGCTTCTCTGCTTCTCTACTTGAATTGGCTCGATGAATGGATGGATCCCCACCTACCCTACGACCTACGCACTTGCCTAATCAAATTGAAGCAAAAAACAAAATTGATTGGCAACAACCGCACAGGGTCCATGGCTCGCGCTCGCTGCCACGAAACCGCGTCGCGCCATGCTGATGGACAGGAAGCAGCGCTGAAGGAAGGGACCTCGACCATCGGAAATGGGTAGCTCGCCCGCAGCGGACCGCCCCGCCCGGCGGAGGAGCCGCCCAGCGCCCGGCAGCCTCGCCCAGCGGCGGAGGAACCGTGCCTGCTACAGCAGAGGGCGTGGCGGAGCGGAGGTCCCGCGCCGGCGGTATTGCCCAGCGGCGTATTTCGCCGCGCGTCCAGTGACCTCTCACCTGTGCCCGGCAGCCGCTCTTACCCGTGCCTCCGCACCGCTCGTCCTTAGGTGGCGCTCGCGACCAGGCGGCCCGCCCGCACCGCTTCGTCCTTGCGCTTGGCGCTTTCGTGCCGCGTCCGTCGGAGAGCGTCCTCGCGGCTGAGCACGGCTGAGCACGGCGCGACGACTGAGCAGGGCGCGAGCTCTTGGCTGTGGAGCGTGGTTTCGTGGCTCGCGCTTCGCCGGTGGAACGAGGGGCGCCAAAGCGGTGAGTGGCGGCCTTGGCGTAACATTTTGACGTGCTCGCTTTAAATAGAACAACACCGCCCCCGTAGGCAGATGAAGGGGAAGCGGTGAAGACGATTGGGATGGCGAAGAGGCCGCCAGATCTTTTGATGCACGAGGGGAGTACGGCGGCCGGAGACGGACAGCCGTGGCGAGGGGCCAAGAGCTGTATGCTATACTTCAGTTATCGATAACGGAACCAATCGAAAGGCTGAGAACTCCAAAATAATCCTGAACAGCCCGAGGTGCTACGGCCGGCCGAGAGACCAAAGCTGACCACCACGGGCCCTTCTAGCTGTATGCTACCTCGGCATTCCTGGCAGCAGCGCATATGCTAGACACATGGGCTGTGTTTAGATCCCCAAACTTTGAAATTCTCCGTTACATCAAATCTTTTGTCTTATGCATAAATCATCAAATGTAGGTAACTGAAATAACTAATTATACAGTTTAGATGTACTTTACGAGACAAACCTTTTAAATCTAGTTAGCTCATGGTAGGACAACAATTACCACAAAGAAACAAAAAGTGCTACAGTGCCAAATTTCAGATAGTGTCAAATTTCATGTCAACTAAACACAGCCATATGCGGTGCTGGCCAAGGGACGGAGCTTGTTGGCAGTGTAGCGTACACTGGCTAGCAGGCAGCAGCTGCAGGCCGCACACCTAGCTGCTGGCTGTCTTCTTCGTGCGGGGATCAAGCTGTGGATGGATCTTTAAGAAAAATTGGATGACTTAGCTGTTTCAATATATAAACACACACAACACACAGACACACTCCCTCTTAGTCAAGTGATTGCAGGCCTTTCTAAACTTGATTGCTACAAATCTGCCCGCTCAGTCCTTCAACGTACTTACTCCCACTAGATAAGAAGTAATGGCGCCTTCAAAAATGAATCTCTATGCACTACTCTTAGTCACCGTCCTCCTACCTATCGTCATGGCAGGTCGTGGTATGCACGCATGCACAATACATGAACTACAAACATATGTTGCATAAACATGAACTACAAGAAAGCCCTTAGATATCCTCCACTAAAAACCGAACAAGTAGGGCTATGCAACTTCTAGGAATTGCGCCTCATTTCCACAAGAACTACACTTAAAACAGACAAGTAGTGCTATTCGGCTTCTAGTAATTGCGCCTCATTTCAAAACAAACACTTAAACTCATCAGCTCAACTCAACTCAACTTCAATTTATAGATTCAGGTTAAAAAACGAAAACAACAAGTAGTGCACTGACCTGGCCGCTGCTCAGCTCCATTTGAGCTCATCTTTTATTTACGTCATTAATTGTAGAAGAGAAAAACAAAGAAAATAAAATATGTTATATACTTATATATGAAGCTCTATTTCCTTTATTTGGCTCAAATGAAATGTAAATTACGAGCATATAGTTGGCTTATATGACAAATGTACAAATCACTAAAGCAACATAAGTTTACTTCTGAAGATGAATGATTACAGGCTGCCCAAAGTGAATTATGCATGCATCATATAGCCAAATTGGCTTTATATGTTTCCACAGTTATTTGTTAAGATAGGAGGTTCCCAGTGTAAAATGCCATGATACCATTGAAGCCACGTGCCATCTCCATAATATCCCTAAAATCCTTGGTCCTAGAGTTGTAGAACTGAAGAAAGTAAGTCTTGAAATCTTTAGACACCTTCAATAGTAATGTCGTGCCATCACGTAAGACATACAATGGCTTGGTAGACATCAAAATTCCTGGAGGCATTTGTATCCTATACTCCTGGACCCAAATACTCTTGTTAGGATCCATCAAGAGATATAGGTTGACATAGTGG
Source organism: Hyparrhenia diplandra (assembly GCA_015847255.1). Lineage (NCBI taxonomy): Eukaryota > Viridiplantae > Streptophyta > Magnoliopsida > Poales > Poaceae > Hyparrhenia > Hyparrhenia diplandra. The sequence continues at coordinate 111,496 of JADLZK010001773.1, forward strand.
CCGCCCCATGTACCGTGATGTTGTATGTTTTGCACCACACACAAGGTTCCTTTAAGCTCGGTTAGCGCAATCTGCCATGTGTCATGCTCCATGCACTCCAACGGCGGGCATTTTATGACCTCTTGTCTCCACTCCTCGGTATCGAGATCGAATGCCGCTAAGCGATTCCCAGCATGAAATGCAGGGTAAGGGTTGTACAAGAAGTAGAGGATGCCATTAACGCTTGCCTTGTCTTGGCATGAAAAGGTGGCGCATTGGAACGGGCCCCACTGCCTATGCCTCCATGTTGGAGCGGCACCACCAGCGTCCATGATCGTGATGACCTCGCACCACTGTGTACGGAACCGTGTGTTTGATAAAGCTACAAGGCGGAGGACCTTATAATCTCCGGACGCTGCTGCACGGCCAAAGGTGTAGTCAATAGTCACGTCGTGCGCCGGCGGCGGGGGCCACCGGTAGGGAGGCAGGGGATCCTTGGTGCCGACGACGGTGAAGTCGTGCTGCCCGGACGCCGGATCGATGACCATGGCACCGAGCTCCGCCCTGTCGATGAAGATGAGGTCGGGCGTCGGCGCCAACAATGCTGTGCCGCCACTGACATTGAACACCCTCAGCACATTGCGCGCGCATGTCCATCACCCGCAGCTCGTGCTGCTCTGTCGTCGTGGATCGAAACACGGCGACCATGAGTGGTCCAGCACGGGATCTCTGTGCGGCGACGAAGGCCGGGTCGGAGATGTGGGCGCGCCATGCCTTGCACACGCAGCGGAAGCGGCCCAGGGAATTCGCCGGCAGCCGTACTAGCACCTCAAGATGATGTCCTCCGGTAGTGATAGGCCGGCACCGTTACTGTCGCTGTCTTTGCCACCGCGGTGGCGTTTGCCTAGGGTCGCCTGCATCTGCATTGTTGCAGCGCTCGTTCGTATGTTTTCGTGACTTCCGATCCTTTCCTTCTTTATGTAGTTTCGTGCCTGTTTAGACTTTAGAAAGAGAAACCCGAACATAAACCAACCATTTACGGTTTGGCACGCTGGGGCTTGCAACCGCCTGGGCCCATTGTGCTAAAAAAAATATCCGTTTGCATTTTGTACTGCTTCGAATTCAATCACAAGAGTATCGTTTCACGTGCTCTTTATCTTTCCTTTGACCGTAATTACTTCTAGAATAAAGAAATGAAACTCAAAAATCAGAAACACATCATTACCAAACTAGCACTAAGTAATTTTTCACTAGAAGCTCTGTTTGGTAATTGCTCTATTTATTTACGAGTCAATGGAGGTCTGCAATAATATGCAACGGCGCACGGTTCTTGGGTCACTCGGCACAAGTTTTTCGTAACATAATTTGTAATTATTTTATATCTCTCTTCTAGTTTTATGAAAATATATGAGAGACATGTAGGTTTGATGAACAACGTTACCGGCGCTTTATCAAATGAAGAAATAAACAAAATAAACTTTGTAAATCTTAAAAATATATGAACCTTTGTAGAAGAAAATTGTTTGTTTGAATTCATCTTATCATGCAAAACTAGGTCTGAATCTCGAATTTCAAATTTGAAAAAATTTGAATTTTTCAAAAAAGACCGGATGGAAAAACTTCCTAAACGAAAAATGTAGATCTCAAAAAGTTATGAAAGTTTGTAGATGACGAAGTTTGTTTTATTTGAATTCATTTAAGGTGCCAAAAACTTATTGAGAAAACTGCTTTGCCCTCGAGTGCGAAAAAAGGCACTTTCGGCAAAGTCCCTCTTTGACAAGTGTTTTTTTTTTTTTTTTTTTCGACAAAGCCAACTTTACTGAGTGTTTTTCTTTGCCGTGTGTTTTTAATATGGCACTCGGCAAAGATGTTCTTTACCGAGTGCCCGATAAAATACACTCAGCAAAGTGTCCCACACTCGGCAAAGACCGGTTTTCGGTAGTGGCTTAATTTCATCAAATCCTCATGCGTTTTTTTTCAAAAAAAAGAATGGCTTGATCATCAGCTACCAGTAGTTTGAATGACCTCCACCAACCATGGACGGACTGACCTGCATTGTTGCTTGTTCCACTGCAGAGTTACTGCGCGTCCAAAAGAAAAGCCATCCGCCATACAACCACGGCCTTGCAAATGGAGCCGACAAATAAAGTCCCCAGCCTCGCAGTGGCCACAGAGTCAAGTCTCCGGCACTTGCTTCGACGAAATTTCGACGATGCCGTGCGGATAATAGCCGTGTCCATGCAAATGATATGTGCCGCAGCCTACATTTCAGCGTCGAAACCAGTGTTACTTTGCTTTTTTTTTTTTTTTTTTTTTTTTTTGCGAAATGTTACTTTGCATGATTACATACACGCAGACCATGGAGTAACATAGAGAAACATCCATTACCCTGCTTGTAACTTCTTTGTCTTTACAGCAAACCAGAAAGCAGATTATGAGCATTTCGGTTAATAAAAGAATTAACAAGTGATAATCACTTAGCAGAACTGCACAATATGTACTACTGTCTTTACAGTACAGGACACATAAAAGAAATTTGTAAGAGCAACAAGCAAGCAAAACGCATCTGCTGAAAAGAATCACATAATAGTTTAGAGGCAGGAATTGTAGTCCATGGTTGTTCGTGACACTGCATGTTCATCGGGGGAAGCTTGCCGACAACAATATCTCGGCTTCCATAGTGTATTGTCTGCTTGTGCTATCAACAACTTGTTGAGTTGAGATGTGGTTAACCGGAGTTTCATCTTCATTTCTCCTAGGTGTTGTAATATGCTGAACAACCTTCTTCTTTATAAATAAGTTCTCAAGTGTCATCTCTGCTTCCCTCATCGTAGGCCGGTCTTCTCCTCTTAATTGTGTACATTTTGCTGCAAGTGTGGATACTTCTTGGACATCTCCATCTTCCTCCTCCATGACTTGAGGATCTATTATAGCAACCAAATTACTTGTTGCGACCAACTTCTCAAAATGTGAAACTAGACTGTCACCATCAATAGATCTGTAGGCGAATGGTTTCTTTCTAGTAAGCAGTTCTATAAGAAGAACACCAAAACTGAATACATCACTCTTGTCTGTTAGCCGGCCAGTATAATAATACATTGGGTCTAAGTAACCCAATGTTCCTTGAACGACTGTAGTTAGTTTTGTTTGATCAATTGGTATGTACCTTGAGGCTCCAAAGTCTGATACTTTTGCTGTTAAACTATCATCGAGAAGTATGTTAGAGGACTTGATGTCTCTATGAAATATTGGAATCGAAGCAGCTGAATGTAAATATGATATAGCTCTAGCCACTTCAAGTGCAACCCTTATTCTATCAACCCATGATAGTGATTTTGGTCCTTCAACGTGAAGATGTTGATAAAGGGTCCCATTTGAGATGAACTCATAAACTAGCAATGGAACTTCTGCCTCAAAGCAACATCCTATAAGTTTAACAACATTTCTATGGTTTACTTGTGAAAGAATCGCAACTTCATTTATGAATTCATCAATTTCTCTTTGTACCTTGATCTTTGATTTCTTGATTGCCACAACATGTAAGTCTAGAATTCCTTTGAATACTATACCATGCCCTCCTCCACCAATCACTCGAGCACTATCGAAATTGTTTGTAGCCATCTCTAGCTCACTTAAGGTAACGATCATTCTGTCACCGATATCTGCATGCTGTGATATCAACTGCTGCAATAGTAACCCATGATTTTGATTGAAATACTTCTGTCTCATCTTTTTCATCTTTCGTACCTTGATTTTTACGTGTTATGACAGGGGCACCTAGTGCTACAACTAAAATACTTGTTCAATCCCAACTCCGAGCCCAATTGTTAAACCTGAATGATACAATGTCGAGAGTTGGAACTAAATCAAGTGAGAAACATTATGTATTATGTCAACGCTTAAAATGAATCTTTATACTGGACTTTGTAAATCTATTATCATAGAAAAATTGAGAATAGGCTAATAGGCGAACATAGTAGCTTGTTACCTGTGTTAGAATTCTTTATTATAATGCAACCTCCTTTTGCAAAAGGATTTCCATAGGTTCCATTACGACATTGGCAGTGAAAGGTTCCAGGAAAATTGAGGCAGGTTCCATAGCACGAGTATGTTTCTGGTTGCTCACACTCGTTAATGTCTAGAAAAAATATACAAAAGATATACACCGTGTAAGATAGGATCACAACATATAACAATGCCTTTTTTAGAAAAAGGGAATATATTAAATATCTCATCATCTGCCTCGAACGATGCATATATCTAACATATGACAATGCTGGGATAAAAACAATCGGGAACAGTATTACAATACAAAAAAGTAAAAAAAAAAACATCGGGTCGAGATATATGTTTCCATATATATTTACAAAATAAATAAATTACAAAAAATTGGATATAAATTTTGTTGAAAATCACAAGTTATATGTTTTGATAAAATTGAAAACGGGCAGAAATGATATCATGTAAATACAGTAACAATGTCAATACAGTATGTGGATTGTGTGTACCTTGGCATCCGTTTGGGACATAAGCATTCCCTTTATAGCCACTCGGGCATCTGCATGTATAGCTTCCTACTGTATTCTTGCAATCGCCATCGCATGGGTTGGTATCTTTGCACTCATCGATATCTAATCAAACACAACAGAGACCTAAATGATATATTGAAATTCGTTCATAAGTCAATAGATCTATCTATGAGTTGCCGTCTGCCACTCTGTGCATACACAGTATAATTACTTTTATTTAACAAACAGTATAATTACTTTTTTATATGTAATAACCCTATATCACTATGGATAATAATAAAACGTCAAAAAACAGTTATGATTAATAAGTAATTGTTTTATTACATACCCTGACAGCCACCAGGAATGTATGGATTGCCTTGATAACCATAAGAGCAGTTGCATATATACCCACGAGACTGGACACCGAAGCCAATATCAGAAAATGAGCCCTGGCATAAGCTGTTGGCACTGAGGCACTCGGGGGCAGACTCATTTGCGGAACATGGCGAGTCGACACTGATTGATTGGTTGATTACCCAATTCAGCGTTGCCGGCAGCGCTATAGGATATGTAGCATATCCTGGCATCCTCCAGGTCCTATGACTCATTACACTGTCATTTATGTCAGTTATGTAGACAGAAACTTCATCAGAATGTTTATCACTGTATGAAGATACGTGAAGGTCGTAAAAGGAGTAGCCTATAGGGATGTTTGCTTGACAGCAGCTAAGACCGGTGCAATCACCCCCGGTCCAGACAAATTTTGACTGCTGGTACCGGCTGCCGTTGCCGCTGCCAGCGGTATCTGGGCAAATAGCAGAGCAAGAGCTGACAAAACCATCATCCTCTCCACCCTTGAGGTTGACCTGGACATCGCAGCCTAAAACCGCCATCTTGTTTTTTGAGTCCTGCAGGAAGTAATACCCACCCTGTTGGAGGCCGGCACCCCATGTTCCATTCACGGTGGTGTTTCTGCCATCGAACGCCAAGTCGATGCGGATGCTGTTGATACGCATGGTGGCGTCGGGGACAGAGATCTCAAGTACCTGCACGGTTCCATCACCGAGGAACAGCGTCGGCGGCTTCTCCTGCTGGCTGCATGAGAGGTTGAAGCCGACGGCGTGGTAGCAGCCGGGCTCTATGCCGAACGGGTACGGGATACTGATGTTGCCGCAGCTCCTGGTGCAGTTACTCCCCGGGCCGGTTCTGGTCACCACAACCGATGTCGCCGTGATACCAGACGATTGCAGCGGCGACAGCAGCAGCAGCAGCAAGGAAGCTATGGCAGCGAACGCCATGAGTCATCTACGTCGTATGTTTTCCACGTGTGAATGCTTTGCCGCGCGAATTGGAAGTATATATCTTTTTTCCAAGGGAGGTAAGCAAGGTAGTAGTGTGGCAACTTCATTTATAAAGGGCCTGGGGGGAATAGCTCCAGAGCTTAATTCTAGGATTCCATCTAATTTTCTAACCAAACACCTCAGCTCCAAAACTCAGCCATAATACAAATAGGGGAACCACCCAATATAGACATAGGCGTGGAGTTGGTGGGTAATTACCCACCAATACCACTGGTTACACAAAAATGGCATTCCAATCGTTCTATTTCATCGTCTTCCTCCCACCCACGAGTCTCTACCTGCACGCCGCCGTCATCACGCCGGCGCCTGCCCCATGCCGTTCAATCGTTCTATTTCATCGTCTTCCTCCCACCCACGAGTCTCTATCCCACGCCGCCGTCATCACGCCGGCGCCCGCCCCATGCCCGTGCCCTTCCCTCGCCGTCCCTAGTCGTCATTGCCCCCCGTGCTACCAACCCCTGTGCTCGCTAGCCCCCTCGCCACGCCCGTACACTCAACAGCCCCGCGGCCTCCCCTCGCCAGGCCTTCGCGGCGCCCGGCCCAAGCGCCCAGCCCTGGCGCTCACCGCCCCACGGCCACGCTTGTGCTTTCGACAGACCCCGCGCCCATGCTTGGCATGCAGCAAGCGGCCATGGCGCGGGCGATGACGCACTAAGCAGAGTTTTGGAATTCGACCGAGATGATCCGAATTTGGTGAGTTTCTTCCATTTCGGTTTGGTCTAAAACGAATTTTGTGTTTCAAATCCTGAAACTTCACCGAAATTGGACCAAAATTTCCCGAAATTCGGCCCATTTCGGTTGGGTTGGGAAATTTTTTTGCAAAATGAATCCCAAAACCTTGCACGCAAGCCCGTGAGACGGAGGCCACAATGACGGGCGGCGACACGGCGGCGCCAAGCGCAAGCCCGTGAAAACGAGACCATGGTGCGGCTCGGTTGTGGCGCTGCTCGTGGTGAGGCCATGGTGCGGCTCCTGTGTGTGAGTCAGGGTTTTGATGTCAGACTGCCAGTGGGACCCACATGTCATTGTCCTTTTGTTGTATTTTATTTCTTGACATGGTAGCTAAACAACTCAATTTAACCGGTGCAACACTAATGAGAGCTAGCTCCACCTTGAGTTTCGTAGTGGAGCAGCTCCAGCTGGAGTTTCGTAGTGGAGCAACTCCACCCAGAATTGGTGCCATCTCCAACATGTACATGTCCAAATGGTTGGCCGGCACAGCATTGCACGAGCTTGATTTGGACCGGCACCAATAGGCCTAGCACGATGAGGCCCCAATGCCTATCGTCCAAATGGACTTAGTCAATTAAAGCATGTCTAACAATGCTACCCAAATCAGACTATCTAAATTCTGCTCGTTTTGACACTACTCATTTTTTGTCTTCAAGTCCAACGACACTACCTAAAAGAGACTACCTAAATTGATATAGCAGTGAATGACATGTGGGGTCATGGTTTCATCCTCTGTTTTTTCTCTACTCCAACGAGATGGTCGTCGCCCAAGCCACAAAGGTCACGCCCGCTACCAAGGATATCATAGTCATGGCCACGCCGTGGCAGGCTATGATTGTGCCGCTGCCACGATGCTATGCCCGTTGTCGAGGGTGTCATGGACACGTGGGCAAGCCACTCCCATTCGGAGAAGAAGACCCTCGCCGCTGGGGGCGCGCCCGCCGGTCTCGCATTGCCGGGAGGAGCACACCAAGCCCACGCTGCCAAGCTCGCGCTACCGGTGTCAAGCCGCATCGGGAGGGGACTCGTGCGGTAGCTTGCCACACCCATGGCTTGGCGGGGCGCCCGATGGGGTACGGCGAGGAGACTGGAGGGGAAGAAGGCTAGGTAGACAGGATCTCGTTGGGGAGGCGCGGCGGAGGCAGGCGAGGGCACGAACATTGGGCTCATGTGCGCTCGATCCAGCGTCGGGTGGAAAGGGAAAGAATTTTAGGTAGTCTTCCTCAGCCCAACGGGGATAGGTAGGAAGGGTGAGGATTTCGTAGCCAACAAATCTATTAGGTCAAGTAGGTAGTCAGTTAGATCTTATTTTTTTTCTGCCCCCACTACCTTCTAGATTGGGGATACATAGTTGGTAGTGTGCTAGAGACGCTCTTAGACCATTGTGTGGTGCACAGGTTTTCGCGCAACTTTGATCCGCGGCACGTTACTTGGCGGGCCTCGTGGCCGTAAAACTACCATTCACTCGCTCGATTGTCACCACGGCCGAGCACGTGCCAGCGCGACCACGGCCGAGCATTTACCGGCTAGAGTGTAAAAGCGACCCTCGCAAATGTTTTGTCGCTGGAATCTGGAAGACCTCGCGTGTCCTGTCGTTGTCCTCGCTTTTCGTCGCTGGTTCCTACTCATGGCGTCTCGGGGACCATCTTATTGCTTCACATTCACACCTCAAATGTACTCAGGACTGCCCTTTCTGTCTACGTCTATTTTAGTTGTTTTGTGACAAAAAGTAATTATATTAGATAATGGATGGGTACAATACGTTAGGAGCACTTTGCAATAAATTGCATATATTCATAAATTAATTCTTATTTAGATTTTACTCATGCAGTGAATGACTCCAGATCTCAATACCAAACCTTTTTAATGATTCGTATAGATGACCGTATAGGCAAACACTTGACAACAGGTCTGAGAACAAATGCCCAACGAGCGACAGCCAACATCCCTATAGGCAGAGTTAATAAACTTCTTTTTCATCTCATCCTTTTTCTTTTTGATAGTTTATCTGAAACTTATTCTTCATATTCATTGTGGTCAGATCTGACCACAACAAAATGGAGAAGAGACTAGATCTAACTCCACCTCGATCTCGTCGACTAAAAATAAAATTAGTCTTTATGTTGTCATCCCGATGAGCATGACTTGATGTTGCATGTCTTGTCATCGTCTTCGCTCCTTCTTCGCTGGTTCCTACATATAGCTAGTCTCCTGGACCCATTGATTGCTTCTTATTCACAGCTCAAATGTACTCAGGAGTCGACCTTTCTGTCACATCTCTTTTCTTTTTCATTTCCGATGGAAAAACAATTATATTAGATAATAGTTAGGAACATCAACGCGTTGCGAGCATTCTTGAAGACACTACGTAGTATTAGTATATTCCGACACTGGATGGGAGCAGGCGCTTCCACAAATCAATCGGTGACAACCCTTGTACCCATATTGTCAGTGGCTCCAAATTAAATCTCAACACCAAACCTTTTTGACGCTTTGTACAAATGACTGCACAGGCAAACATTTGGAAAACATCTGAGAACAACTGCCCAAACGAAGTACAGCCATCATCCCTGCTGGAGGAGATGAGAAGCTTCATCTTTCATGTGTCTGTATTCTTCTTTTAGCTATCGAAGAATGAGGAAGACTGATTTGAAACTTATTCACCCTAATCCTTTACCACTGCCAGATCTGACCACTAGCGATGAAAACGGACGGAAACGGTCGGAAAAAACCATTTCTATTTCCATGTCTATATTTGTTGGCGAAAACCGATTCGGTTCGAAAATGCGGGTTTGGAAAAACGGAATCTGGAAATGCGGGCGCACGCAACGAACCAATACGAACGGAAATTGAACGGAAACGGTCGGAAGCCGGAACTTAAGCCTGAAAATAACAAATTAAAGAACACACTTAGTTCATATCACGACTAACAAAATAACATGGTTCAAATCACGACAAACACATAAAAAGGACGCACTTAGTTTAGATCACGACAAACAAAATAACATGGTTTAGTTTCATCTCTCCAGCACACATAACATCACAGCTCTCCACCAAACCGGTAAATTTCGGATTAAATACGGAAAAAATTCGACTAAATCCGGAATTCAAAATACGGACGGAAAAATGTCATTTCTACTTCCGTCCGCATTTCGATGACCTTCATTCCGATTCGACCTGGATCGGATTTTTCAAAAATACGAAAAACGGGCGGTAAAATATAGAAAACGGATCGGTAAAAAACGGGAAAAATTCTGTCCGTTTTCAACGCTACTGACCACAACAAAGTGGAGAAGAGACCAGATCTCACTCTGCCTTAATGTGAAACAAAAGTCTCTGTCGTACCAGTGACGATGCCTTGATGTTGCGTGTCCTGTCCTGTAATTGTCCTTGCACCTTCCTCGTTGGTGACTACTGATAGCTAGTCTCACATACCCCAGACCCTTCGATTGCTTCTCATTCACACCTCAAATGTACTCAGGAGTCAGGACCTTTCTGTCTACATCTCGGTTTTGATTACTGTGACGAATCTCTGATTACTCAGTTCCTTCTCATTCACTCTAGTGGACTCTCTCTCTCTCTCTCTCTCTCTCTCTCTCTCCAACACTGGAATTACTTCTTTGATTTCTCTAACTTCTTCCATCCAGGAACGACTTGAGCGGTATGTGACAGATTTCATTTGATCCTTTCTTTTGTCAATGGTTGTCACCGATAGTTTTGTGGAAGCGCCTGCTACCATCCATGAAAGATATGATTGGTAGATGGGCCGCAAGCTGCATTTCTTTTTGGTTTCTCGATTGCAGATGATTGTGTTTGTCCAAACTATCTATTAGAATATGAATAGCATATAACTCTTGATGGGCTTGGAGTAAGATAATCAAAGGCTCATAACCGTCCGCTCCCGCTGAAGCGCCCCCCAACGGGCGACTCGGGAGGCGACCGCGCCCGGCACCGAACAACTTCCCCCTTGCCGACCAGCCACCGCTGCTCCTCAGCGTGCGGTGGCGGCGCGGCCGGCGGATCCATACCTATGGGGACTAGATCTAGTGAGACTATGCCTCCCCTTCCTGTTTCTCGATAGTGACGGCTGCTGCTCCCATCGGGGGCTGCCATGGCGCGGCTGGGCCAGTGTGTGAGCCGGTGGCACCCATTTCTAGCGGCGTCCGCCCGGATCCATGCCTTTTCGGGGGTGGGATCTCGGTGGAGCACACCACCATCCCCATCACGTGGATGGTCGGCCGGAGCTCAACCCTATAGCTATAGGCGTTCGATCCCTGTCCTCGGGTGGCTTCTTAAGGGGCTACTCTACTCGCCGGAATCTTGTTAGCAGGGGCTGCCCGCAAGGGTTGCCCGTAGCTACCCAGGGTGGGGACGGCCACGTTGGCTACCCTGGTTGCCGGTAGCTGGATCTGGCCACTTGGGGCTGCCCGTGGTGGATGGTTGCCTCCCTGCCTTGTGCTAGCGTCGTGACTGTGGTGGGCGTGGATGCCGACGTACATCTCTAGATGAAACCCTACCCAGTCCTCCAGGCCGGCGGTGGTGGCGCAGCCACGCCACATACCTTAATGTATGTCCTCGCATCCTCAGCTTGTTGTAAAACAGCGAACTGTGCCAGTATGAAAGCAACAGGGTCTTTTACTGTAACAGATTTAGGCCCGATTGTTCCTTTGCCACATAGTCTTCCCGCAAGACGACATACTGGAAGTCCGACCATATTGATGTCTAGATAATATGTGCAGAATAGATGGCTTGCTCCGTTGACCATCCTTCAACCACGTGCTCCCTTCTGGTCTAAACCTGTTCCTGACATACCTCCTAAAAACCTTCATCAGCCTTTCGAAAGAGAACATCTGATGCAGGTACATTGGATCAAGGGCTCTAATTTGTTCAACAAGATGAACGAGCAGATGCACTGAGATATCAAAGAAAATTGACCAGAATTCCACCTCAAGCACACTTAGTGCTTCGGCTCTGTCCTACTGTAGCTGGTCCAGCGTGGATGTATCAATGACCTTTTGTGAGATCGCATTGAGGAACGAGCACAACATTACGATTGCGCCATTGAGCTTTGGGGGGACCTACAGACCACGTAGAGCAATAGGGAGCAGTTGAGTCATAATGACATGACAATCATGGGCCTTCATGCAGCCATAGTTGAACTTCAATTCTTTCGTGTTCACTAGCCTCTTCAGGTTACCACGATAACCTGCTGGGAGTTTGAGTTCATTGAAGAAGGAGATAAACTTTATCTTTGTTGCCGCGTTCAAGGTCCATGTCGCAGGAGGAAGTTGAACATGTTCATTCTCTAGCCGCACTACATGCAGATGCTTCATGATTCCTAGATGCTCCATGTCTTCCCGTGTGGCTAGTGAATCCTTCGAGGTCTCCCCGGTGTTCATCAAATGGTTAAGGGTGCCAAAGCACACATTTTTAGTAAGGTGCATGGGATCAAGATAGTGGCGTACACTCAACAGTGGCCAGTAAGGTAGTTTCCAAAGAACTGATTTTTTCTTCCAGATACTCCCTTCAAGTACTGCTCTTTGCCCGGCCCCCTTCCCAATGAAAAATTCAGTTTGTCTAGTTCTCGAAGTATCGATTTCCGTCTCGATAATTTGGAGCCTTCCTTTCTTCATAGGACCCAAAAGTTTTTTTGTTCCTTCAGTAAGGGTTTCCCTCTGGTAGGAACCTATGGTGTTCCATATAAACCATTATATTGTTACCCAGTAGATGTGCCACATGTATTTCATCCAAGCACTCGACACATCCAGTATAGCCTTTTGTCTTTTCTCCAGACAAGCAACCTCGCCCCAGCAAGTCAGTGATTGTAGCGATTAGTGTTCCCTTGATCATGACATTTCCTTTTTTTTTATTCATCCCAAACATCCTTCACACCTTTACTGAACATCTCTACTAATTCATTAATCACTAGTTCTAGAAGTGTGTCTATGTCATTCCCTGCCTGTCTTGGCCCTTGGATCAATAGTGGCATTTGGATGAACGAACGCTTCATACAGAGGTGTGTCGGAAGGTTGTATATACAAAGTGTCACTGGCCATGTGCTATGATTGGACCTAACCTAGTCGAAAGGATTCATCCCATCTATGCTCAAACAAAACCAAAGGTGCCTTACCTCTCCACGGAGCTCCTTGTAGAACATAGTATTGATAGTCCTCCGGTCGCGCCCATCGGTGGGATGCATCATATTTGTGTCTTTCGGACGCTCTTCACCATGTCAAGACAACGGCTTGGCTGACTTTACACATGCAAAGAGCCTATGCACCCGAGGGGGAGCTATAGCGAAATACCAAACCACCTTATTAGGACCTCCTTTGCTCTTGCTACCCTCATTTGATGGTCCATGCTTGTAGCGTGGTTCTTTTCACTTGGGGCATGCATCCAACTTTTTCATATGTTGTTCCACGGTACAATATACAATCATTGATACATGTGTGGATTTTTTTGACCTCGAGACCGAGGGGCAGATCATCTGCTTGGCCTGGTATGTCTTCTCTGCCACCTCATTGTCTTTTGGGAGAAATTTTCTAATTACACTTAACAAGTAATCGAAGCCTTTGTCGCTCATCATACGTGGATTTGTACTCTAACAACATGATGTTGGCCTCCGGTTTGCTCACTTCACAATTCTTGTACAATGGCGTTTTTTCCATCTTGCCTCATTTTTTTGTAGCTTTTTCAGCTGTTTAGGACTAAGAAAACCGGTCTCTGCATTACGTAGCAGCATAGAAAGGCCATCCTCTTCGTCGTTGTCATCAGCAAGAGTATTACTAAGTAAGCCAGATCTTGTCCTCATGTTGCTTGTGCATGGCTACGTCGTTGTTTTCCTGATCATCATTGTTTTCCTCGTGCACGGCAGGAATGGCCTGATCATCATTGTTTTCCTGTGGAACATTCACACCAATCTCACCATGCTCTGTCCTTATGCTATAACGTGGCATGAACCCCCGGGTCATCAGGTGCCTCCGGATAAACTCTGTGTTAGCTCATTTCCGATGATTCAAGCAATCTTTGCATGGGCACAAAACAAAGTTCCCATTCCCAGCTCCAGCAATAGACAGAAAGTTGCTAACTCCATGAAAGTACCGCGGGTTAGAATGGGACACATACATCCACTCTCGGTCCATTTCTACAAAAAAAAAAGTGAAATTGAAGACTTGATCAATTCACCTCGAAAAAATGTGGTTGGTAGGTGACACATGGAATATTTTGATCATCAAAATTTTAAAATCTCGACTCACATACTAACAAGAAACAATTATAGCATCATAGGAACAGGGCGTAATTAATTAGGCAACCAACCTTTTATATATGATGGATTCTCCACAAATTGCTTGGAAGCCTAACACAAATTAAGTTCAATTGGAGCTCGCGGCTCTAGAATGTAGAAAGAGCAAGAACAAGAATCAAGGATTGTACCCATCAAAACAAAGGTAACTAGGGAATAAAATCAAAGGAGCAGATGCTTGTTACTAACCTTAAAACAAAAACCGTCAAGCCATTCTTCAAATACAAGCGATTGTTTCACGGATTAGAACGGTCGCGACAATAGAGAGGGAGGGCTAAAACGCGCCTCTGTTCTTGGGATGGTACAAAGTAGGAAGGAGAGAACAGTCTTGTCACCTTTTTTGAGTTGGCGACTTATCACTGCCGGCAGTTTTTTAAAACCGAGAGTGAATCGGCACATCACTAACGGATCGGTCACATCATAGATTTCAGTGACAAGAACCAACAAAGTGAATGCATGGAGATCATTGTCAATTTTTATTTACACCTGGCAGTGATATGAGTCCATCAGTTCACTGCTGGGGCATAATAAGCACCGGTAGAGATCTAAATCTTCACCGTCGGTTGTCGCCGGCCCATGGATTTTCTGATTTTCCTGCGCCTGAACGGTTCATCACTGCCGGGCGTGGTTCATCACTGCTGGTGGACTAAATTCTAGGAATGATGCCGGTGGGAGTGATGAGCGATTTCTGTAGTAGTGAGCTATCGTGGAGGCTAAGGCCATGGGGCCCACACTCCCAGTTCTGCTTTATCAGTAAATGCAAGGCAACAGTCAATGGCAAGCTCTGCTGCATGCATCACAATCATGACTTTAACTTTGAATCTCTTGATAGCATTGTCATAGCCACTTTCAACCTTGAGAATGAACAGTGGAAGTCGGAGACAATCAAAGCCCCGCTGTTGGGGCTCAAGAAGGAGGACAAATGGTACTTTGGCCTCACTGAGCTCAAGGGAACCTTATGCTTTGTTCATAAACACGAAAGTAAGGGTGGACGTTACGCCAACATATGTCTCTTGATGGATCCTGACATGAGTATCTGGGTCAAGGAGTATACGATATAGATGCCAGAAAGTTTGTTGTCTACTAAGCCACTAGATGTCTTGGGTTATGGCACCATACTATTACTGTTGAATAACTTCGGGAAAGCAGGGAACATCAAGAGTTACAATCTAGTATATGCTTCAGTTCTACAACTCTAGTACAAAGGCTTTTACACAGATCACGTAGATGGCAGAGGGGTTCAATGGTAGAATAGCCTTTTACACTTGTAGCCTCCTATCGTGACAAATTGCATGGATTTTCACCGTTCACCGTTCGGTCACGCATATTCAAAAAATGAATTTATGTTTCTTTACTAATCCAAGCATTTATATCATGTATAAGCCTTTGGTAACCTATATATGTGATGAGTCATGTTATCAAGTCTATAATAATCCTCAAGTTCAGTTTCATTTAGTTGCATTCTATTTTTGGGTCAGTGTTGAGCTTGGCTTGGACTCCCTTGGATGCTCCCAGCGCCCTGTAATGTCGCCACGGCGATCCTGAATTGTTGTGCGGGTGCTCGTGGCGAGGCCTGTGCGCCACAATTGGCATGTGGGATGGCACACACACCAGAGCCGTGACCGATATGGTGGGCTGGCGAGAATTGCTCGCCCACTCCCTCTACTTCTTTTCAAGTTTTCTAGTCTTAGTAGCTCATTATTGTGTATAAGTCTTCGAGCGCTTTATGGAGAAAAGCTGAAGTAGTTGCTTAAGCACCAAAATAGTTGTTTCCACTCTGTCTTGCATGAGGTTTTACTGAGAGAGACTGCGCTGGAGTACAGTCCGGCCGCTGGAACACTATTACATAAAAACTTAACATTGGTGGTTTTTCAAACCGCCGTCGAGCAAAAGCCATGGTTAATCGGTGGATTAACCTTGGCGGTTTTTAGAACAACCAAAAACCACCAAGGTTAATCACATTAAAACAAACAAATGAGAAAAATCCCATATCCAGGCCCAAACGGGCCCAAATCAGGCCGCTGCTGCCGGATCCGCCACTAGGGTTTCCATGCCGCCGAGAAGGGGTGCTTCTAGGATCTGTAGGGCCGCCACCGCACCTTTTACGCCATGAGGGGAGGGAGGGAGGGAGGGGAGGGAGGGAGGGAGGAGAGAGGGCGGGGTGAGGGGAGTGAGGGGAGAGGCTCCAACATGGGGGGAGAGGGGGCCGGCAATGGAGAGGAGAGAGCTGTTAGGAGTGAGGGGGGGAGAGGGGGAGCCGGCGATCTAGACCTAGGGTTTGGGTTCGGCTGAAGGGTGCGGCTAACGAGTGAGGTGAGGAATAGAGTGAGTTAGGGTTTGGAGTGTCCGGGGTATATACTCTAGGAGCTGTTATCGTGTATGAATAAGTTCTCTAGTTTTTTATTTTGGCTATGATTTGCCATGCGTGTCACAGTTAATAAAATGGAAATGCCTTATAAAAAATTTATTGTAGCAGTGGAAGAGTTCTAGCTGACAAGTCATTGGTGATTCTTTCCACACTTGTTGCCCATTACGAATAACTTAAATAGGGTTCGCTGCATCCACTTGTTGAGCTTCATTGGGGGCATTTATTGTAGCAGTGGAATATTGTTGCCTCCTCTTGATATGATTATAGAATCAAGACCATTTTTGGGAGTGCAATTTTTTTAGTGAAGTGATTATTCCTGCCTGCTGGTCAATCTGGACATCTAGAAATAATTTGATTTTTTAGAACAAGCCTTGCACTATTCTTAGCTGGAGATTTCGTTTCCAAGATGATTTTGGTCTGATTTGCATCAAAGCCAAACCTAGCATTCTAGGCCCGGTTAGAAAATATAGTATAATGCATGAGCTTTTTTGGTTTGAGCTTTGTAAGATTCTTTTTGCACTGCTCGTGCACCTGTAAACTTTTTATAACCCCTTTTATCAATAAATACAAAAAATTAGGTGGGGGTGTTACTCTCACTGAAGCCTAAAAAAAATAAACTTAGGGGAAAAAAGGGCCCACGAACCCCGTTAATTTTTCAAATGTGACGGCAACGGTGATAGTGGCGGCCTCTTCTTGCCGGAGGACAATATATTGGAGGTGCTACTCACACTGTCGCCAAAGAACCTGTCCAAGTTCCGTGCGTGACGAAGGGCTGGCACAGACTCATCTCCAACCTGGCCTTCATCGCCACACAGAAATCACGCACCGCGACCCGGTCATCGAAGCCATGTTCGGATCAAAACTAGACTAGTAGCTACGGCTGCTGGACATGGACAACAATGTCGTGAGGGTGCTCGTGTTCGACATCGGGCACAGAGCAGTGTTGGCGCCGATGCGGCTCAACCTCATCTTCGTCGATAGGAGGCATATCAGGGCCATGATCATCAATCATGCGTCTGGGTGCCACTTCACCGTCGCCGGCACAGAGGATCCCCCATTCTACCTGTCGTCGGCCATGATCATCGACGACGACTACACATTTGGCCGTGGCGTGCCGTGCCGTCAAGTGACTACAAGGTCCTCCACGTGTCCAAAGGTGCGAGGTCGCCATGATCATGGATGGTGTCGCTGAGCCATCATGGAGGCTAAGGCCATGAGGCCCACACTCCCAATCTAGCTTTATCAACAAAGACAAGGCAACCGTCAATGGTATGGTATACTATACTTAATGCCTCACAACATTGACATTGAATATCATGATAGCATTGGATAGCCACTTTCAACCTTGAGAGTGAAGAATGGAATCCGGAAACAATGAATAGCTCGCTGTTGGGGCCCAACGGAGAGCAGGTAACATCAAGAGTTACAATCGGTATATGCTTCAGTTCTACAACTATTACCAAAGCTTTTACAGAGCTCATGGAGATGGCAGAGGGGTTCAATGGTGACATGGCCTTTTACACTGGTAGCCTCCTATCTTGACAAACAACTATGCAAATATATCGGCATAGGTTGCATGGATGATGGATCGCGCAGCTTCGAAAGAACATTTATGTTGCTTTACTGATTTGTATGTTAATGGCATATAAGCCAACTGTGTTTGGTAATATACAATCCATTTGAACCATTGGTGACATTCTTTTCACATTTGTTTCATGCACTTGCTGAACTTCATTAAGGCCAAAAGGGTCATGACCCCCTTAATTTTTCATTGCTGTGAATTATTGTACTTAACATTTTTGCGATGGTTCTCCACTGGATACCTCGGATTATATATATTGCCATATTGGTAAGCAAATATCCTATATACACGCAAACTCTGAAGTAGATGCATGATGTAGATTGAGATAGAGTATTTGTGATTGCATCTGAATGATAGGGGTAACCAGTGATAAAGGAGTATCTATTAAAATTTTCAGTTAATGTTCTCTGGAGTGTTGTAGCGTGAAGTTTCAACGCGTGCACCAGTGCTAGACTGCGTGGAAATGTAACTATAAAAAATTGCCCAACACGTGCTGATGATAGTTGAATCCCATTTTCTTGAAACTAAATTGCCAATGAAAATGACTTCATCAGCACCGCCCACAGCGAGGGAGAGGGAAGGAGGGAGGAGAGGCGCTGGCATGAGGTGAGAGAGGGACGCCGGCGATGGAGATGAGAGGGTGCCGGCGATTTGGATCTAGGGTTCGAGTTCTGCTGAGGGGTGCGGCTGACGAGTGAGGAAAGGAATGCGAGAGTGAATTAGGGTTTGGAGTGTCCAGGGTATATTCTTTTAGAAAATGGATACAATATCCAGCCTCTACATCCAGAGACGCATACAGCCCAATTATTAGAGTTTATGAAAAAAGTGTGACAACTGTTCATAAATAAGAACAAAAGAACTAGCACAACCTATATAAGTGCTTCCAACCACCGTTAGCCTGCTCTAATGAGACCATTTCAATTTTGGTGCTCAACGATAATAGTATGTTCTTGTTGTGTTCGTCACGCTGCAGGTGTGCCTAGAAATGTAGCCGGTATGTTCCCCTGAAAATGACCTACATAGAGTTAAATTTAATTCTTTTAAAAATGATATCATTGTGGGTATTCCAGATGGCCCAGCATATAGAGCAACCCCAACCCAAATCATATCCCTAATCTTAGTATTTTGATTAGAGAGCCAAGAACCAAATAGATGTCTAATAGATGCGGGTTGAGTTAAACCTATAGCAAGATACACATGCTCCAAACCAATTTAGCATAATGACAATCTAGGAAAAGATGTTGGATTGATTCATCCAAGTTCTGACCAACACATTTATTTGCCATTCCAATTTTTTTTTCTAGCGAGATTGTCTTTAGTTAAGATCACCTCTTTTTGTAAAAACTAGAGGAAAATCTTAACTTTTAGGGGAACCTTAATCTTCCAGATTCTCTTATGTCTGAAAGGTGGATGGGTATTAATCAGGTGTAGATACATAGAGCGGACCAAAAACAAACTCGATTTGGTTAGGTTCCACCTGAATGAATCTGACCCATCCACTAGAATAAAAGGTGCTATCTGTGCTACAAGATTAGACCAGTCTCTCAATTTGTGTCCGAGCAACATCCTCCTAAAGGAAATATTAAGAGCCGTGATGCCATGATTTTGGTCACGATTTGCATGTGGATCTCTCACAATATTATTACATAGAGAAGGGTACCTATCCTTGAAAGACACGTCGCCTACCCAAGTGTCTTCCCAAAACCGCGTGGCACATCCATCCTTAATTTTCATAAGACATCATCTTTAATTTCCATAAGACCCCTCCAAAAATGGGAATCATATGGTTCAGCCTTAACCTGTGTTAAGGATTTAGACCTCAAATACTTGTTTTTCAGCAAATCTTGCCACATTCCATCTTGCTAGAAGACATTTATTTTGTATTTGAAGGTCCAAAATGCCTAAGCCACCTTGATCTTTAGGTCGGCAAAGGGTGTCCCATTTATCAAGATTTTCGGAAGATCCTTGCCAAAAGAATCTTGAAATTTAAATGATCAAGATTTTTCAAAACTCCTTTTGGAATTTCAAAAAAAAAGGACATCATAAACATGGGACGACTGCTAAGTACTGAATTAAGGTGAACCTAACGACCTCCACAAGATAGGTACTTAGCTTTCCAACAAGAGAGTTTTTCTCAAATTTTTCTTCTACTTTATACCACTCATAATTGAGTAGCTGTCTGTGATGCATAGGTGTACCCAGATATCTAAAGGGGTATTCTATGGCATTACACCCAAAGAGAGTGGTATATTCATCCTCCATCTCTTTGGTAGCACCATTGCAGAAGATTTCACTCTTGTGAAAGTTGATCTTTAACCCCAACAATTGCTCAGAGGCACAAAGCAAAAGTTTCATATTTTTTGCTTGTTCTAGATCATGCTCAAGGAAGATGATGGTGTCATATGCATATTAGAGAATAGATAAACCATCATCAACTAGATGAGGAATAACACCACTTATTTGTCCATCGGACTTTGCTCTTTTAATAATGAGAGCTAGCATATCAGCCACGATGTTAATAAGATTGGAGACATTGGATCTCCTTGGCGTAAACCTATTTTAGTTTGAAAGTAGGTACTAATATCATCATTAATTTTAATCCCTATGCTACCTCCCATAACCATTTGTTCAATCCATCTACACCATTTAGAAGAAAAATCCCTTCATGCGTAGAGTTTGTTGAAGAAAAGACCACTTACTTTATCATAGGCCTTTTTGAAATCAATTTTGAAAATAACCCGGTTTCTTTTCTTGGTATGAAGTTCATGGATGGTCTCGTGGAGGATGACGACACCTTCCATTATATTCCGCCCTTGCATAAAGGTTATTTGAGTTGGACTAACCACAGCCTGAGCTACATTATTCAGCCTATTTGTGCCAACTTTAGTAAAAATTTTAAAGCGACATTAAGAACACAAATAGGCCTATAATGCTGAATTTTTGTAGCTTCCAAACTTTTTGGGATGAGATTGATTATCCCAAAATTTAGGCTATAGAGATTTAAATCCTCTTTATGGAAGTCCGAAAAAGAGAGCCATAAGGTCATCTTTAATTATTGACCAAAAGACTTGGTAAAATTCAGCAGGGAAACCATCCAAGTCCGGGTGCTTTATTATGTTCCATTTAGAAAACCGCCTCTCTGACCTCGGCTTCGGTAAATTCAGCCACAAGCACATCATTTTCCTCCTATGTCACTTGAGGAATATCATGGGTTAGATCACCCATGAGAGAGATATGTGTTAATATACTCTAACTGAAATAGAGAATAACATACTTTAACTGAAATAGACAAAATTATGCACATATAACTTGAAGACTTTTTTGTCAAGGGGTTCACGGCTCAATGGTAAAGGCCATTGGTTGGGGGGCTCCCACCCGGGGTTCAAATCCTGGGTGCGACACAATATCCTGGATTTATTTCAGGATTTTTCGCCATTGTGCATTAAGTGGTAGGCGACGTCCCGTCGATAGCGAGGCGCCTGTGGTGACTTCGAACTTCAAGATTTGCCGGCTCGGTCCTTCGAAGGTGCTCATAGGGGTAGGGTTTGCGTATGTGTGTTCATAGGGGTGAGTGTGCGTGCGTGTTGAGCGTCTGCGTTGTACCGTGTAATCTCAAAAAAAAATATATAACTTGAAGACTTTAATAGAAAGTATATCAATTAACAACATGATCTACCAAATTCCCTAGGAAAAAGTGAAGCATAGTGCAAGCTGAAATTGCATGTCATTTGGATCAAATTTGGGGTCCAAGCCCGAGGCGAAAAGATTCTGGCCCAACCCCAGATTTGGACTCAATCTAACTTGGCGAAATGTTGGTGATTATGGAAAAATCACACACTAGACTTGAGCCGAGCCATTCAGATTAATCATCCAAGAATCTTGGAAGTAGCGTAGGCCAAGGGGGTGGGCCTGCTGTTGCAGAGTCTGCAAAAGAACATAAAGGTCAATCTTAGCATTGACTCAAATAAAATGTATGCTATCACAGTACCTGTCGGGGTCCAATATAATGAGAAATTGAGAATTATTTGCAAATTTCCAATCCTGATTTCAATAATATATCAACTTTAAAACTCAGCAAATATCAGTACCATTTTTCTAGGGTGTGACCAGTAAGCGCCGCAAATATAGACAGTATGTTACAAATAAGGACTCTCCTGGAAAAGTATGCTCATATTTCCAAACAAGATTTTTTTTATACATAAAAAAGTTCATCCGCGCCAAGATCCAAAAGTTCATCACACTTCAGATCCAAATAAATTTCAGCACAAGGCCCATATTCAGAAGGAGAATAGACCTGTAAAGAAGATTCATAAGTGGAGCATCTTGTCGCATAAGCTCGGGAGGCCACCAGCTAGGCGGCGCGGAGTTGACACTGCAGCAGAGTCCGCGAATCGATCGTGTTCGTCGTAAGAGACTTTGCATATCGATCGTGTTAACCGGCGCTGTTCGTCGTAAGAGACTTTGCATATCGATCGTGTCCGTCGTAAGAGACTTTGCATACCCTGTGTAAGGGAAAGAGGGCCGGACATTGGCCGAGGTACAGCATGTACTCCATCGTGGCCACAGCTTACAGATAGTTGGTTCATTTACGGGCCGGCCCATATGCTTGGCCAGTAGCGGATCATCTTAGGACTCGGAAACCATCGAGCTCTAGGGCGAACCGAACCAAACAAGAAGGAAAGGATCGGATCGAGACCCTCTTCCCAACCTGGTGGCGGCTGCTGCCTGCTGGGTAAACCCTACGAGCGCAGCAACAATGCAGATGCAGTCGAGGCTAGGCAAACGCGACGGTGACGGCAACAGCGGCGGCCTCTCACTGCCGGAGGACATCATCATGGAGGTGCTACTCAAGCTGTCCGCGAAGGACTTGTGCCGGTTCCGGTGCGTGTCCAAGGTCTGGCGTGGCCTCATCTCCGACCCGGCCTTCATCGCCGCGCAGAGATCGTGCGCCGGCCCGCTCGTCGTCGCCATGTTCGGATCTGGACCAGAGCAGGAGCTGCGGCTGCTGGACATGAACGGCAACGTCCTGAGGGTGTTCGTGTTGGACGTCGGCCTCAGAGCAGTGCTGGCGCCGACGCGGCTCGACCTCATCTTTGTCGACAGGAGCCATCTAGGAGCCATGATCTTTAATCCAGCCACTGGGCGCGACTTCACTGTTGTCGGCACGAAAGATCCCGCATTCCGCCCGTCGTCTAATGACGACGACTACAGCATTCGCCGCGCTGAGCCGTCGGGTGAGTACAAGGTCCTCCGCATGCAATTATCATGGTATGGTCGTATTCTGAGGTGCGAGGTCACCACGATTGTGGATGCTGGCGCCGAGCCATTGTGGAGACAAAGGCCGTGGGGCCCACACTCCGAGTCTAGCTTTATCAGCAAATCCAAGGCAACCGTCAAAGGCCCACTGTTGGGGCTCGAGGAGAGGGACGACAATTCGTACTTTACCATAACCGATATCAAGGGAATGTTGTGTATAGTTCGTCACAACGTATGGGATCTCGAAAGTTTTGGTGACCAGTATGTCAACATATGGCTCTTGATGGATGCTGATAGGAGTATTTGGGTCAAGGAGTATACGATACAGATACCAAAAATGTCATTTCTTACTAATCCATTAGATGTCTTGGGTGATGGCACAATACTATTACTGTTGAACAGCGTCCGAAAAGCAGGGAACATCAAGAGTTACAATCGGTTTACGCTTCAGTTCTACAACTCTACTACCAAGGATTTTACAGAGCTCATGGAGATGGCGGAGGGGTTCAATGGTGACATGGCCTTTTACACTGGTAGCCTCCTATCATGACAAACAACCGTGCAAATATATATTTAGCAAAATCGGCTTAGGTTGTATGGATGATGGAACGTATGTTGCTTTTATTTACTGATTTGTATGTTTTTGTCATATTAGCCAACTGTGTTTGGTAATTTACAATCCATTTGAACCGTTGTTTAATGCACTCGCTGAACTTAATTGCTGAATTACTGTAGTTAACATTTTTTGTGAAGGTTGTCCACTGTATGCCTCCGATTATATATATTGCTAAGCAAGCAAACTCTGAAGTACATGCATGATGTAGATGAGATAGAGTATTTGTGATTGCGAGTGTGGAGCAAAACAAAATCTGAAGTCCATGCATGATGTAGATGAGATAGAGTACATGACAAACACAGATGAAGCATGCTATGTGGAAACGTAACTTTAAAAAATTGCCTAAAAATTGCTGATTGTTGAATCTCATTTCCTTGATACTAAATTGCCACTGAAAATGACTTCATCAATTTTTTAAAAGGCCGTGAGGGCAAAATTTTAGGTCCGGTTATATTTTCACTTTTAAATGAAATTAAATTTGGATCAAAATGACAATTTTACCCCTGGGTGAAGAATGAATTAGTATAGAGTCCAGCTGTCTCCATATAATTTTGAGCAATATTTTACAATATAATTTTCAGCAAGCATGACAACCTTAAATCACGTGATATATTATATTACTCAAAATTAAACACACAGAGAGTAACTCTGCACTTCACCATTTTTCACCTATAGGGATAAAATCGTCATTTCATTTGCTGAATTATAGCACCGTTAACCCAAAACTATGGAAGGGCTATATAAGGAACTAGGGGTATCTCACCCGCGCGTTGCTGCGGGAATTAAGAGAACATAATGATTGTAATGAAAATTTACCATGATATCATCCTTTGACGATAAGGACATGAGATGAAGTGGCAAGTTATTTGAACTTAAGGTATCTGAGTAATTGGAAAGGTTCATAACGATGACAGGGTGTATCCTCAAGAAAGGACATCTAACTATTTATTATATTGAATCCTTGGTAGCATAGCTAATTAGATCTTGGTGGTTCTCCATGGTCTATGTTGAGAATAATTTCCAAGGGTTACCTGTATGAATAGTCAGCATACTATAGATGTCAGATATTATTATTGCTTAAAAATTTTTTCCTTTATTGAGTGTAATAATTTATGAATCACCTCTCAATTTTTCTTCTGTTGTTTTGCTATAGTATCA
The DNA here is from genome assembly GCA_015847255.1 of Hyparrhenia diplandra. Taxonomy (NCBI): domain Eukaryota; kingdom Viridiplantae; phylum Streptophyta; class Magnoliopsida; order Poales; family Poaceae; genus Hyparrhenia; species Hyparrhenia diplandra. The sequence goes on from JADLZK010001773.1 coordinate 136,362, forward strand.
GCTGTAGCATCTTTGGTAAATTCCAACCGTCTTTTAGCCTGTGAGTCGCTGCAAAACATATGAAACTTGTAGATGTTAGAATAGTTGTTTCCATTCTGCAGGTTTGTTGAATGACAAATTTTGACATCTTCGAAAGTCCTTTCAGACACGGTTTTACCTTGCAACCTGCATGTATTACTGTTCGGTAAAAGGACTGAATAACAAAATGAACAAATTTCTTTGAGTTGTTAACAGACTGAAATTTAAGTAGTGTTAAGGATATCTCAATTCACTATAATGTGAGTGCCTGTGAGTTTTCCGTAGAAAATTGCATTGTTGGTCATCCAAAGTGTAAGGACAGTACGTTATGATTGGAAATTGTTGGAGGGAAAATGGTGCCTTTTTGGAATGGCAAAGTCTGAACCTTTAAAATCTATATGCTATCTATCCATATATAAATTGAAGTATGCAATTTGTGCGGTTCGTATTAAGGACAATTTTAGTAGGGATTATATTTATTTTTTGGTAATGATAGTACTTGAAGGAGACGACGGTGTCTTGGTCATTGTAACAGGTGTACACTTAATGTTGGAAAAGAAAAAAAGAGTCATGCAGCTATAAAAAGTAAGGGCATTCCTGGATTGGGCGGTAACCGTGTTAATGACCATCTAAAACATTTAGAGGCCATGGGTTATGAATGGTTACCTTGGTTGTGCGTTACGATTTACACGAAGCAGGAACATAAATGATCTATAATGTACGATAATGAATTAATATATGCATATGTTATAGTGTCAATTTTGAGCTAGATACGTGCAGACATATATTATAGTATTTTTTTTAAAAAAATGCATTGTACTGGCAAGGAAAAAAATGTGTTTGGTACATACCTGTGATCCAGGGAATCTGAGCCCATTCAAGTTCTTTGGACCATGGCAAAAGCTCAAGAAAGGAGTGTTCCAGAGTCATGATTGGGTCTGATAAAATTTGCACCTGTGTCAATGGATCTGCTACATAGATGACAAAAATTTGGGGCCAGATACGATACGTCATGTGGTTCTATATAGATGAACAGATGCTTTGGATGATGGTTTGTCTGATTTCTCCCAGATTTATTTTGCTAGGATCATGATCTGCACCGAGCCTAGCGATAATTCCACACGGAATAGTATTTCGAGGATCTACACAGAATATTTTAAGCGTTATGGATTATACAATCTTAAAGTGCAGTAAGGTAAAGTAGGTTGTTCGAATAAAATACCATGTCGGGGTGGTGGCAGTGACATCCTGCGACGCATAATTTTGAACACGGCAGCCAACAAACTAATCGGCTGCAGATAAAACCAAGGTCATCAGGTTTACGAAATAATATGAACATAAAAAAAGGAACAAATACCATCATCAATATACACGGATGCATAAGATGAACATGAGCAACTAATTAGCATGGCATTTTAACATGACATTTGGAAACCTTGGGAAACAGAAGGATGTGTTACCTTTCACTGTTATGGCGATTACAAAAAGATATCAAATGCCTCTGATGGGCCTCATATAGAGCCCACAATGCATCTTCAGCTGTAATGGAGCATCAAAAACAATAATTAACCATGAATAACACCTGGGTTGCAAGAAGGAGTCACTGAAGCAGGGACACGTACCGATGTGGGCGGCGATAATGAAAACGGCGGCGCAATGACTTCATTGTCGATGTAAAGGCGGCAACGGAACAGGCGGAGCCGAGAAGAGGGAAGAGGCGAGGCCACGGAAGCGCGAAGCGGCCGCTCGAACGCCGGTCGGGATGGTCATTCATGATGGGACGGGAAGAGGGAGCTCAGCAGGCGGTCTTGACGGATTCCGGCCGCCGCCGCCCGCCGCGCGGTCGATAGGGATACGACCACGGAAAGGTCTCACCACGAAGACGCAAAAACTGAAAAGGCCCAGCCCATGATAAGAGAATCTCGTCCATTTGCGGACCCTCGAAACAAAAGGCCCACGATAGGAGGAAGTCCACGTAACAGCCTATGACAGCACAATCTCCAAACGCAAGGCCCAAGACAGCAGGAAGTCGACTAAAAAACACACGGACATGCACTTTGTGCGTTTCTAATCAGTTTCTACTCCCTAAACCAATCAAATGCCCGAGAATTGCCTAAGAAGTGCTAGTGGGTTGCTCCTATATAGGGGTTATAGATAGATAGATTTAAGATAGGATTTGGGCCAGATTGGAGAACCAAGAAATGAATTCTCCATTGATTTTTAAAAAAAAGAAAAAAGAAGAGCCCGTGATGCAGGCCAGGCCGAACATGGATGGTTCATTTTCGATCCGGCCCATATGCGAGGACAGTTGCGATGATCATCGGATGGACCATCATCGGAGGCCTCAACCTGGTGCCGGCTGCTGGGCGTTGGCAAACCCTACGACTACTGGCGCAGCAGCAATGCAGATGCAGTCGAAGCTATGCAAACGGCGCCCGGCGACGGCGGCGGCCTCTCACTGCCAGAGGACATCATCTTGGAGGTGCTACTCAGGCTGCTGATGAAGGTTCTGCGCCGGTTCCGGTGCGTATGCAAGGGACCTCATCTTCGTCGACAGCATTCAGCTCGGTGCCATCATCATTGATCCGGCGTCTGGTCGTGCATCCCCGGTGGTCAGCACGGACAATCCATATTGGTGGGCTAGATCAAACCGGACACTGCTGAACGACTACATCAGTTTTGGCGGTGCCTCACAATCCGGCGATTACAAGGTCCTACACATCGTCCTATTAGCTCCGGCTCTTCCTAGATGGTATTCTAGCGATTGCGTTAGCGAGTGGTGCAAAATCGCCACAATTGAAGACAGTGGTGCTGAGGAGCTGACATGGAGGCAAAGGGAACGCGGTTTTTCTACTCTCGACAGCATATGCTCTCCTGCTTTGTGGACCCACGGGATACGTATTGTGATTCGTGTTCGCACACTTCTCGGAGCAATACGCATTGAGAAGTGTGCGAGCACGAATCACAATGTGTATCCAGTGGTCCACAGTATGAGAGTATATGCTCTCGAGAGCAAATTTAACTTATACCCAAGCCATTCCGCACCAGCGTTTCCAACGAACAAAAGGCTATACTGCCAATGGCGTCCTCTACTTCATGCCTCATGACACTTACTCAGCATCACAAGGTAGGAATCACATTGCCGCTTTCGATTTAGAGACCGAAGAGTGGAAGCCTGAGACGATCAAAGGCTCACGGTTGGGGTGCAAGAAGGAGACCGACACATGGTGCATTACCATTGCTGAACTTATGGGAACCTTGTGTATGATCCAGAAAGTACAACATCTCACTTCTCTTGGTGGCAACTATGCTAACATATGGCTCTTGACGGATCCTAGCAGAGGTATTTGGGTGAAGGAGTATACAATACTGATGCCCGAAAGGTTGTTATCCACTAAGCCATTGGATGTCCTGGGTGTGCTCAACACGTTCCGTACAACAGGGAACATTGAGAGTTACCATCAGTACATCCTTCAGTTCTACAACTTGAGTACTAAAACTTTTACAGACTTCATGAAGATGGCAGAGGGGTTCAGTGGCAGAATGGCCTTTTACACTGGGAGCCTGCTATCATGACTATATATATCTTTACTACATAAAAAGGATGAAAGTAAGACCGTTTTTTCGTGCGGTAAAAAAGAACTGCGAACAATCGGTCCGCTCGTGCGACGAAAGAAATCGTCGCTCCCCTCACCCCCCGTGCGATCTCCTCCTATCCCTCCGTAATTTTCTCTCTACGGTTATAAAAGGAAGGCAATGATCCACCAAAGCAGGAAAGCCCATACACCGGAGTAATATTAGGAAACAAACTAAATCCTGAGGAGACATGCACGCGATATTGGCCTTCAGAAGGAAATCACATGCAAGGAAATTAATCACGGGCGGTGCTCGCGGCCTCCCTCCATCATCCCTTCTCGTCCTCGCTCATCGCCATCGCCGAGGGAAGGCGGCGAGGCGACGAGGACAGGACGCACGAGATGACCATGCGAGACCTCTCCGTTCAGGTAACCCAGCCCCTAAACCCTAATTCCCTGTGTTCCTTCTACTCTCCTCGTGTATCAATGGTTCTGGAGTCGGGATCCCTTCTGTACGCGCGGTTTCATCCTTGAAAGGTTGCCTGGCATTGCACAGCATTCAGTTGTTTGCTATGTACCTGCTCTGTGTCAAAAGAATATGCATGAGACAAATTTACTGGAATCATGGGGGAGCTTGAATAGAACCTACTGGAATCATAGTGGATCTTGAATCTACTGAAATTAGAAATTTAGAATAGTAGAGTCAAAGCATAAAAAACAAATTGCAATGATTAAACGGCTATGGACAATAAAGTAGCATTCCAAGCATAAGCAAGTTCCCTGAATTATTTTGTTTCTTCACTTAAGTTCCCTGAATACAGATTTGTACAAAAACAATCTCTGGAAGGCAGCGACAAGGGCCACAACTCAACCAAGCTCTGGCAAGGGGCCACAACTCAACCACAGCGGCAAGGGTCACTAAGAAAGGTGTGTTCTCTTATTGATCATGACAGGTCACTATAGGTTAATATATATACCAGCTCGTCACTACAGATGGTTGCTAATTGTAGTGATCTCATGCCCCACTTTTTTGAAAAAAAAATGATTTGAGAATTAAAGATCACGTTGGAGTAACCTGTGCCACATTAGATCATGATATTTTTAGGTTCTGCCTTATCAAGAAAATAGAGATTCAGAATCTATAAACTATTAGGCTAAGATTGGGTGATTAGGGAGGGAGCACGGTTGTTAGTATGTAATGCATAATATATGTGAAACCTTGCTGCCTAATCGTGCAGTGTGCTATTTTTCAACCCTTATCATAAACCTATCCTGGACGCACTGAGTGCCTGATCCAAAACCGTCCATCAATTGTGGAAAGTTTATTTTGGAGGATAGAATAATCATCCATAAGACCATCAAAAGTGGACTTCACCCCCAATTTCGATAAGGAGACTTGCCCCAGATCCTATCCAAATAGGCCCTTGATTTTTTTCCCTTCTCTTTGGATGGAGTTCAGGTAAGTTTTCTGGTTGCTTAGAATGGTGTTTCTCTTTGGATGTTGTAACGGATATGTTCTTGGTTTAATCTAAGGCTGGGGCAAGGCCATAAAATTAAAAAAAATGGATGTTATTTAGGGAAAAGCAATTTGGGATTGGGATCTACCTGGATAAAATGCAATCTCATGGTGTTTCAGACAAAGAACTGCTTAAAGTGCATCATTAGAAGCATCTTATTAAAAGTAGAACTATTCAAAGTGAACAATCCTCTGTACCCAACTTCCAAACCTTAAGGAAGAATCACTGAAAGTACTTTACTAAAGAAATAAACATATTTATTTTTACCAAAATCTGTGAAATAACTGTTGCAATTAGCATTGGGCCATACGTGCAAATGCAATTAGAATCCCCTTTCTGACAAGTAACAGAAAGATACTCTTTTAACTGTACAGGAATGCTACAACATGGTAAATACCTTGCTTCTTATGCAGTTCTTTGTTTTGTTCCTTTAGTTTCTGAACTTCAGCTTCCAACTTCCAACTCCATTGTATACACCTACAGATCATCACAGACATAAACAACAAGTCATGTGCTGAAGTTCATATGTGATATGCTAGGCCAGATGTACTATTTTTTGAACCCTTTACTTTGTACTATATTTAGAGTTGTTATTATTAGTTCCTCTCTTATTTCATATCTGTAGCATCAAAAATTTTACAAATGTGTTGCTGGCAGCAGGATACTCTTAATTACTAATATATATGGCGTGGCAATTCTACAGGAACAAGAGAGACAGACAAGGAGAAAAACACACGAGAATATCATTCTGAGGAATATCGAAGACCTAGAATAACCACTGCAATCATTCAGACAAACAAGGAGAAAGACACAGGAATATCTTTCCAGGGAATTTGAGTTTAGGACCTCTGTTTGCACCAACACTTTTCAGGTAAACACCACAACATTAGGAAGCTTTTGGTTCAGGACCTCTGTTTGTCCCTTCCATGTGATTTGCTGGCTCCGGGCAGCTGTCGCCCAGTTGTGTCCATGCACTTGCCTCTTTCTCCAATGAATTGATCAGTGGGAGTCTGCTCCTGTAGTCTATACAGCTAGGAACTCAGGAAATCGAAATTTCTCATGCATTTAGAGATTCAGAGAGGTTAACAAATGGACATATGTTCAAATAATGCCTTAAGCTCTATGTACTGTCAGCCTATAATCACTGAAATATTCAATGGAAGCTTTGCAACCCAAATGTCCCTGTTTTGCTTGTAAGTTTTTTTATTAGTACCAACATGTAAAAGTCGTGCAATTGAAGCCATTTCATCTCTAGATTTCCTTTCTGAAGACAATGACATCCCCAACGAGCTGAATAACACATCAGATTTTACCAGATTGTCAATCAAAGCAAAATAGAATGAAAACAATTTAAATGGCAAAAAAATATCATAATTAGTAGCCTGCACATACTTACTTTAGGATCACTGCTCTGCTCCTTCTGTAGATAAAATCTGAATGCACGGCACACTAAGATAGATTGACAGATCAGTGCTATGCTCCTTATGTACCTACATTGGAATGCAAAAGAGATCATTATTCTTATTTCAGCTACAAAAACCATTCGAGGATACAATTCAGTTCAAAACAAACAAAGTGCTTTTCAAGCAGCTGGCACACCTTGAACAATGACTACCGGCATCAATGAGCTTCTTTAACTGTCTTTCCATCCTTTTCCTTTCTCCACTTGTGTCCATCCTTCCTGAAGTATCTCAATATTTTCCGATCAAATAGAAACAGCGAACCATTCTCCAGTTGTGTTTCTGCTGGAACTTGAAGAGAGATATTTACTTAATAGTAAAAATGGCTATAGAGACAAATGATTGAGCACATCATGTGCATCATCCATGAGGCATCGATGAGCAGACAAGCTAGAAGATCACCTTGGTCTGCTCCTGGCTGCTTGGTTGGAAGTCGCGTGCGTGGTGGAGAGGCTCGCCGGCCGCCCAGCAGCTGGAGCACCCTGCGCCTCGCAGTCATGGCGGAGGTAGAGGAGGGGAAGGGGCTCCCGAGGAGGTAGAAGAGGGGTTCGCCGGCCGCCCAGCGACTGCAGCTCGTCGGTCGCCCAGCAGCTGGAGTCGGACCCCACCTCATCCGCGCCGGTGTCATCGCCAAACCCGCCGACCTGCCAGCGTCCATCTCCGTGCACCGGATAGCAGCTCCCGTATGACGGCATCCACGTGGTGGAGCTTCCCTGCGGCCTCGCAGTGGGACATGGATGGAGATGGGGGAGAGATGACGCCGACCAGGAGAGAGTGGGGATGAGAGAGGAGCGGACCAGGAGAGGGGGGAGAGGGTGGGGCTAGGACCAGGAGAGGAGCGGACAAGGAGAGGGAAAGGAAATACTGTACGTTTTTTTTTTTTCTTTCTTTCTTTCTTTTTGATATATAATATATATACACATGTATATTATTATTTATGTATAAAGATATATATATACGTTTAGCAATATATACACATGTTACTTTCACCAAACTTGTTTGGATTAAATGTCACTTTGTTTGGGTTAAATGTCATTTTAATATCATTGTTTAATTTCATAGTATTCTTTATCTTATCATGCGATCCATGTTTTTTTATATAAAGTTTAATTATCCCGAAGCAACGCATCGAGCGCTTTAACTAGTATATATATATATATATATAGGGCTGCGCTAAATCCTACCCAGGGTAGTGATTATTAATCGCTACCCGAGCATGCCGCGGCACCCCCGCCCCGCGCGCCAGACCGCCCCGCGCCAGCCCTGAGTCTGCATGTCCCGTGAGTTCCTGCATGCGTCCCGTTTCTGTCTCGTGGTTGACTCCGATTTTTTTCCTTGCTACCGATTTTTTGGGCTTCCTTGTCTCGGCCGGTACCAAAGGCGATTTATTTTGGACCGTTTTTTTTTTTTTTTTTGCCGCTGGTGAGACTCGCATGGCAAGTTTGCCAGGCCTTTTTTTTTTGAAAAAATGGACAGCACGTTATTAATATATACTGACTGGCCGGATTTTTATTGGTGGCTTGTGGTTTTTTCAGGCAGTTTTTTTTCTGGAGATGGAGTGCTAAATATGGCCAGGTTTTGTTTTTCACATTTGAATGCTATAAATAGACAGTTTCTGTTTCTAAGCTGGATCGAGAGTGCTATAGTTCAATAGTAGTCTTTATGGTATGAGTAAAAAAAAGCGGCTTCAAAAATTATTTTGTGAAACTATTACATATACATAAGCAATTGATATCAATAAGCGAATCAATCCAATCAGCGTGATTACAATACTTGAAAAATCATATGGGCTTATTGTTTGTCTATGCTATATATCAACGTGTATGAACATAAATGATAATAATAATAATCTTTGAGCTGGTCCTTAGTGTATGATCTGTAAGTCCTTGACCCCAAAGGAAACTAGATTTCAACGACTGGCATATATATTCTTGGAAAAAGCACCACAGAACATCCAAAATGAAAGCAAGCTCGAGGAATCCATGTGGATTCTGCAAGAATAAAGCAATAAACCAGAATTAGTTTACTGGTTAGCAACAACATTAAAATAGGGTACACATCCCTATCTATCTCCCATCTCGATCCACATCTCATTGTGACCTGTACAGGTATACTTAAAAAGGTAAGCATGCGCATATGCATTGGCAACTGCAAACATTTTTAATCCAAAAAGGCATTGGGAAAAATGATAGGTTGAGTGAGGCATTATATGGTTGATTCTGTTCTCTGCATGAACAATGAGATAATTAGCATCTCAGCCCAGCTTTGCATATCAATCCTGCAACAGGGACACCAACCACACAACGTGGGTAAATATTTTTCCTCTAAACAATCAGCTAATTACTTGATTTAATGATTACCTAGCATATACAAGAAATGAACTTCTATGCAGCAAAATATGTGAGCATATGCAAATTTTATATAATAGTACATTGATATGGCTCCTAAGATTGTGCAAACCATTAGAGGTCTGGGAGTCTGGGCTGAACAACCTGATCTCCACTTATTTTCGACCTCAGGGATCCTTCTTTTCAACCTTTTTACACTTGAATTACCTCGATAGAAACAAAATTTATAGTGCATGTCTCATGCAGCTACAGCTACTAGCATATAGATCTGCATCTGATTCACAAGATTGTTGATAAAAAAATTAAAAGAACTACATATTGCACTATGTCTTGATGTATTATCAAGATGATTGTGAATTAAATTCAGAGAAGCTCAAAACATAAAATAAACAACACACATGTATGGTCAATCGTACCTAATTCAATTCATTGACAAAAAAAATATCTTAATTCACAAATTAAAATAACAAAGTGAATTACAGAATATACAAATCTGAAGTATTTCAAGTTTTCACAAGGTTGTTCACCTATATCTGCAAGTATATTAGAGGTAATCTATCCCCACATTCAAAACATGACATATCAAATGAAAATTAATTGTAATTGGAGAGATGGCCATCTGCAGGCAACAAAGCGATAAACGTAACTTTATACATATATTTTTGCATCCGATTTTTAGAGCATATACATGAGCAGCCACCACCCATCCTACCTAGAGAAGTTTATACTGTCCAACTATCCAAGCACAAGCCACATACCACATCAGAGGTGTATATCCAAATCCAGGATCCAAGCAAGCATAAGCAATATAATTCGGACTTCTGAACAGAGGAAGGAAAGGAGAGGAAGATGTCACACTGGATCTGAACATACTTGTCTTTTATGCCTGAAACATTGCAGAGTGTAACAAAAATTTTCACTAAAAAGAGGCTAATCATTTTATCCAGCAAGCGAACAAGAGTTATACCAAGAAAGTAATCTGATCTAGTGTATAAGCTACATGTATTCTGCAAGCGTATAACCATTGTTAACTTAGATGAATTTAATTGATTGGTTTTTTACAGAAAAGACTTAGAACTGTAAACTCTATGGTAGATGCAAATATGTACTGAATTAATGGCTCAATGCATTAGTTGTTATATATTTAGAAATTATGCAGTGCTAGGTAATTGAGCAACGGAAAAGCATATTACCCAGTGCTAGGTAATTGAGCAAGGAAAAAGCATCAAAGTTTGATCTATGTCCCACACCACGTTCCAGGCTTCCACCACCTCTCCTAACACATTATATACAAGCATAAAGGAACACGCCGGACCCTTGACATCTGCAGGGATGGTGTGTTGATTTCCGCGCTGCGCATTAAGTGGTAGGCGGCGTCCCCGTCGACAGCGAGGCGCCTGTGGTGACTTCGTGAACTTCAAGATTGCCGGCTCAGTCCTTCGAAGGTGCTCATAAGGGTAGGGTTTACGTACGTGTGTTCATAGGGGTGAGTGTGCGTGCGTGTTGAGCGCCTGCGTTGTACTTGTGTCATCTCAAAAAAAAAAAAATCACATTGATTACCTACAAATAGTTGTGACCATATGTATCCTTAAGTGTTAACAAACAATAAGTGTTAACAATAAATTGTCTGTGAGGAGCAAGCCAAGCCGGGCTAGTGGACAGGGGCAGTAGGTGGTCCAACATGCTAGAACGAAATTTTCTACGGGATAACATCCCCTGGCCAGAAGGCATTTTCTATGGGATGGAGGGAGTATGTCGCAATGCTGAACAATCCCCAAAATATATGTACAATATAGTTAGTACTTTCAGCAGGTTGATTAAATAACATACCAGCACGTGCTGGTGTAGAGTGGCTAGGATAGCAGTTGTATACTATGTTTTCAATTCTTTCCTCTAATTATCATGATCTTTCCCTCAATGTAGAGAAATAATCAAATAATTTGCTTTTGTTTGAGGACTTGGCCATGACCTGCAACAAAGCAACTGTAACAGAGACACATGGTGTGGTAGAACAAAAGACAAATATGCTATCAAATGGTTTTAGTGATTTAGATGATCTAAACAATAATGGTTGATAATATAGTTTTATTATTTTTTAGCCTGCAAACATAGATAGGAAAAAGAAAAGGCAGGCATTAGGTGAAAATTGAGATTACAGACTCGGGGGTGGGGGGGGTTATAGCAAGAAGAACCAAAAATATGTTAAACTGCTATTGTATCAGCGCACTGATTCGTTTCTTGATTTTATCTCAAGTTTCCAAACAAACCTTTCATTACATGGATCATTTCCCATTAACATTTTCACTCTTTGTTCCCCAAATCCTAGAACTATCGACTGGTGTGTAGCTTTTATTGTCGACAGCAAACAACAGTAGCTTCAGTTGTTAGATTCAGTTTACAGCATGCCTATTTCCAGATCTAGTAGGAAAACTATATACACAACATGAAGGATCATATTAGTTGATTGTTTGAAAGGAGTATCTTGCTAGGGATTCCAACACCTAATTAGGAAATTTGATAATCAGACTTTGTAGTATCTAACATCTATCAAATATCAAACCAACAATGACGATCTGGTCACCCAATCCCTGTCAAAGTGAGGCACTATGCCTAAGGCTAACAACTATAGCTGCAAAAAATTTGTACGATTTTAGCACTATTTATAAATTATAAGCACAAATTAATGTACATAACTAAAGACTAGAAGTATAAACTAATTCCTACAATTACCTAATCTAGTACAACTAATTGATCTAGAACACCAGCAGGTTTTCACACCAAGGTGCAAGCATCAAAGGAACTGGTCAGCATGGCTGATTAATTATCAAGCTAGCTTCATTTGTGACCATTTTCTCTAATGATTCTTCATAGTGTGTATATAGATTTCTAAGAACAAAACAATATTATTTATTAGTTTATTGGTTGTGATGGGATCAAAAAAGAATATTGGGAAAATGACACTATGTCTTCCCCGCCATACCTTCTCAAAGACATTATCTCATAATCTCTATTTATCTAATTTGATTTCTCTCTTACAAAATTGAAACACGCATCCCAAACAAGAAAAAAATCATAGGTTGCTGCAAGACAGAGGAAGGAAAATTCAATTGAGTACAACACAACAGGAAGAAAAAATTACCAGGAGCAAACACAAGGATAAGTGATGTCTCAACTGACCAGCACCCCTTCTCATTCATAATTTGAAAGTTCATCGCCATCTAGTCTGTTACTACAAAATAAATCAACAATCTTTATATTTCATCGTGGTCTTATAAATAGCCGAGGACTGGCACAATGATATTACTGGCAATCATTTATACTAGTCAGCCTGTGATCTGTATATGTATGAAGTAAAGAAATCACTAATTTATCATTTTTACATGTTGGCTGAATAGGAATAAAAAATGCTGAAATCACATTATACAGTAGTAAGCACCAGAAATCAGCATACAAAAAAAAAAATTAGGAGTAGGAATTATCAGCCCAGCAAACCAAACATGAAGGGATATGTTTCAGCCATTATGCCAACTGAAACTAAATTACAACAACAAATCAATACAATTTGCTCAGATCACTACTACTTTTGACGATCCACGAGTCATGTGGTACTCACTTGTTATGTGGAATTGTTATAGCTCCTACTGACATCCACGGGAGTTAAAGTTAAACAGCATAAATAAATACACATATGCTCTCACTTAGTGACGAAAACTAACTAATGGTGCAATATTTTGTCAAAAAAAGATCCTTTCTAATGACCAGATGTACCAATGGGATTTCAAAGCATTGTAAGTGCAAACTGCTTATCAAAACTAAAATATACAACTTAACTAGATGATATGGAATAATGGAATCAAAAAAAAAAAATGCACAAAAGATTTAAGGAGGATAAAGGATACCTGACGGGCCAGACGACTCCATCCAACTAAGGCAAGCTCGGCATTCGATCTGTACGGAGCCAATAAGTGGCAGTCCTGCAACCAGGCTGTGCGTCCAAAAACAGAGCATAAAAAACAAAGCAACATGGCGTGTATATGTTTCTAATGGCTGCTATACTAGTCGCCTTTCCTTGTGTTAATTCTAATAAAAAAAACCTTTATAGTTCGTTTTCCTGTTCGACAACCAATAGTGCATGAAACTATTTATTTAAGTTTCGCTGGATCATTGGTGAAGCAGACTGAAGACTATCAAGGTTTTTAAAACTCAATAAATAAAGCAAGATTCAAACACTGATCATTCTAGTCTTCTAGAAGATTTAAAAGCTTCTATTATTAGAAGCCTAACAAAGCAATGGTTCCATTTTCAGATCAGATACACGGACAAAGATTATAGAACAAACATTTAGACATTTGGCAGAGGACAACCTTCAAATCAGTTGTGCATGATCATGGATTGGATGTCGATTCTCTCATGCACTCCATGGTCCTAAGAATAGCAAGCCGCATGCATGTGAGATGATTTACCTCGGAAAATTAGAAGGAATCTACCCTCTCCATGTATGAAACGAACCTGAAGGACTAGCAACGCCCACCGCAAGCCTTGGTGACGGCGTTGTCCTCATGGTGAAGTGCCACAGCCGGAGACGCCGACACCATGCATATGGAGATCGCAACCTGTTGGGTGCCGCCGCCACGATGGAACGGGCCGAGATGCGCCGCCGTAGGGGTCCCGCGATGGCACGACCAAGCCGATGAAGTAGAGATGGGACCCCGGCGTTTTTGGTGGGGATGATGCGTCGCGGCACGCCGTCGCTGGGGGAACACCATCCGTGTGGGATGGCCACGCCGCGGCGGATGGATGGGGAGGGGCCTGCTGCCGCGGCCACCAATAGAGGGGCATCGGGAAAGGGAGTCGCGATCCGATCCACCGATGGAGGGAGAAGAGGCGCCGAGGGCATGGCCGGGCGCCGCCGCCACCGCCGCCGCGAGCAGCCATGGAGGGCACGGCTGCTGGGCAGCACCGCAGGTGCCCCTGAGCCGGCGGCGCCGGGAGAGCGCCAGGAGACGGAGAGAACAGGGTGGGGAAATTGGAACCGCAAATGAATCGTGGGTGCGTGGGGTTGCTTCGAGCCGCGTGAGTAGCTCTATCTTGTGTGGAATCGTGGTCGGCTCGGGTCGTAGGTGGGGGCGGGGGAACCAGCGCGAGGGCGCCCGGCGCTCGGGCTCGATGAATTGGGCTCGGGTAGTGATTATTAATCGCTACCCAGGGTAATATATAGAATACCTATATATATATATATATATAGGTATGATATGTATTTCCCGGGCATTGATTAATATGTAGTCCCCGAGCCCAATCACCGAGCTCAAATGACCGCACCCGATCCAACCCACGTGCGCTCCCCGCACACACGGATCCCGTGCCGTGCCAGTTTCTCTTCTTTTTTATCGGACCCCTTTTATCGCATCTATTTTTTTCGGTTCTAATCTCCGGATCGTGGGGTAGAGACGCCCGGTTTCACCGAGCCGCCGCCGCACGGCGCAGCTTCGCCGACGCCCCGCCCCCCGCCTCACGGGCCCGGATCCCCCGCCTCCCCCGCCTCCGCAGCGGCGGTTCAGTGGCCTCCGACGCCTCGCAGCCCCGCGCGACCTCATCGGTGTCGATGCGGGCGTTGGCGGCGGCAAGAGTGTGCGTGAGTCGGCCGCCCACAACGCCGTCGCGCCGGTTCCAACCGCACCGCCATCCTCCCCTCGGCCCATCGATCGCCACCTCCCGGGTTGTTCCCTACGGTCATGTGCTCGCCCGTGACTCGCGATAGCTTCCGTCGCGAATTCCCGGAGAAAGGAGCGGCGACACACGGCAGGCGACGCCCGTCGAACCATCCCTACCGGCGTGTGCTCCTCCAACACTCGTGGCAAATCCAGGTACCCCTCCTCCGGATCCCCTTCACGAGTTCCTCATTTGCACCATCTTTCCCCCCCCCCCCCCTTCGTCTTCCCCTTCCTCTTCCATTTGATTTAATTATTTGAATGTAGGATGCGTTACGTGGAGCTTCTCTTGTCAGCGCAGACATGGAGGAACCACTTGGCCAGGAGCTCCTCTTCAGTCGATGCTGCTCCTCAACATCCCCTGCGTTGGCTGCCATCCTCAACTACCCCTACCGAGGCTGAGATTTTTTCTAGGTGATTGACGGCCAGAGAGCTGGTTGTGCCGGCAAGAGGGACGCCTTGGCATGGTCAGCCCCCTGCACAGGTATCATATCCACATGGTTTTTTTCTTCAATCTTGGCTAAATCTGTGGAGGGAGAGTTGTGATTTTCTCACATATTAATAACCTGACATGAAATTTGTGTGGCGCCTGCAGGATCCACAGAGGGAGGCAATAGACATGCAATTCATTGTAATGATTTATGATGTGCATGCTGCGGGACAGATCAGCCCCCTTAGCTGTAATCGTGTATTGCCTCACATGATTTCTTTCTGAAGTTTCGTTTCATAGATGGCAGGTTTGTTCTGTTTTTTCCGAGGTAAAAACATCTCACACTCATGGAGCTTGCCATTTGTTTGGACCCATGCAGGAGGCTAGGAGTGCATGCACAATTGATTTGAAGGTTCTCCAGGTTAATTAGTCCATACATGCTAGAGTGCAAGAGGCCAGCAGCTTAGAGGTTTGCTCCTAGATTCTTTCTTTGTTATCATGCTTCAGCCATGTGTTTCTTTTATTTGGTTTGACATGTATAGGCCACATTTTTTTTTTTTTCAATGTATAGGCCACATTGAAAAAATAGGACCGTATTTTGGCAAAAAAATGCTTATTAGATCAGCAATAAAGGATCATATTCCAGGTTGCCCCTGGATCATAGCATTTAGATTCTTTTATTTGTATTTGGTCAGGTAGGGTGCTCCCCTGCTTGGCTGCGAATATCAGAAGAAAATGGTTGCACATATGCTGCGAATGACTAATTGTCACACTACAGCTCCACGAATAGAATGACTGCTATGAACAATTCAACTAAGCATAATTGGAGACACAATGAAAAGTGGAGGCTGTAAAAACTCGCATCGTTCTTTAAGCCTGAGGGACCTAGGAGACGTAGGTTTTCTGCCCTTTCCTGGTTGTTCTGGATCTGAATTTCAGGCCCCTGATGGGATAAAAACCAACATGTCAGGTTCTTAATAGTTAATATGTAGGTTGAAGCATAAGCCTTGTTTTCCAGTAGTGGCCATCTCATTTAATTCGAAGGCATTGACTAATCATTGGAACAGGAAATAGAATCAGGAGTAATATGGTTGATATAGAATTTAGAGGGAGCAAAGGTTATTGCAGTCACGTTAGCACTAATTATAGAAAGGCAATGTAATAATGTGGCCACATGATTACAGGCATAGAAATAAACAAAGAGACTATTTTTATCTTGTCACTGTATTTGTAGTGTTGTGTATTTAGGAGCTTGTTGAACTGGTTGTAATATGAATCACACCTAAGGAGACAGTCACCTAAGAACCTATCGTCCATTACATTCCTAGTCATCATTTGTGAAACCTGTTCACCTGTCCTGTTTTCTAATATTTGCTTCCTCGTTTAATCTAAAGGGTTGCTATTTTGTTATTCATATTGTTGTTATCTCCTTCCTGTCCTCGTTTTGTTTTCTTGCACTCTCTATTTTTAGAATAAAGAACTGTAGATACAATAGTTATTTGCTCTTTAATATATAAATAAGTCCAGTTCACTAATCTTTCTAAAGATAAGTAAACATCTCAGAGCCATGGCTTCTAAAACTTATGAGCAGCACTGTAAGAATAGGAAATGTTATAAATAAATCTGAACTTACCTTTGTCATGCAAATAGTTAGCCTTCAAAAAATTCAGCATTACTTTTCCTTTCCGATCTCTCCAATTTTGATTTCTCTTGTTCTTTCTTAGCTCCTTTCTTTTTCTCTATGCAATGCCGAATATCTAGAAGCCATTTTTCTGTATGCCTGTGGTGTTAGGGCCTTCAGTGGTGGACTGATTGTTTTTTGGGACAACTAGTTTCTAAAATATTGGTGTGTAATTATATGCGCCCTATGTTTATTGTATAGAATATTTTTTATTTTTTCCTTATTTGTACATTTTTGGTACCCTAATGATACTTACCCTCTATTTTCACTTTTGGTGCTCTGTTTTTGGGCCGCACACTGCCCGGTTGCTGGGCTGGCACATCTTGATTGCTCACACATCAAACGCCAAGCTTGCCTTTACTCGGATGGAGCCCTCCGGTCCGTCGGGAATCCTATACCTGCCTTAAAAGTTGGGATCACCTCTTGATATTTTATTTTAAGGTTCCAAGACACGAGAGCTCTCTACAAGTCTTGTTTGGATGAAAAAAAATAGATTGAAAGCTTGTTGTTGCAGCTATGCCTGCGCAGTTCCTCTACTGTGAGCTGCTGTACCACAACAGCTTGCCAATTTAGGGTTTGATCATTGCACTTTAGATTATTTCCGTGTATGTAATCATCTATTTTGGGCCATTGCGGCGCATGGCACTACATGCTGCAACTAAATTCTTTTTTGATACATCAGTATATTTCTTGGTTTCTCTTTTACCACCAATTACATAATAGAAATATTTTAGCCTGAAATTAATTAATTCTTCCACTCTAATTTCAGAATTGTCTCATTCATTACTCCCTAAACCATCTGTTGTTCAACTATTGATTTTTCATGACATCAATATGAGCTTGGGAGTTGGCCATAGCATTTTGTGTTGTGCCACCTTCTGTCAGTGCATAAACATTGCCCCCTCGCGCGGACTTTGCCTTACATATTTACATTTGTCCATATTTGTGGGATTTATAATGTTGCAGTAGCTGATCCAATTGCTTTAATTTGTGTGTTTCATTCATATGCAAAGTGCCGTGAATTGGACGAGAATGACATCTTTATTATTATTTTTTCTGTTTGAGTGGGTTTTAATTTAGATTTGCCACGAATAATTCTGGATTCTATCTTCTGTTGGCTGCTATCAATCTTATTATAAATTATATCTCTAGTTCCTATTTAATGTTTTAGGATGTTGATCTTTGTCTCGAGATTCTTGTTATTTTAGAACACACCTGTTCAAAAATCCTTTTGAGATTAGGGACGCTTTCATGATTTAGATATATTATTTTCTATAATATCTCGCTAGGTAGGTTGTTTGTTATGAATCATTTTTACTTCTTAGTTCTTACAGCTATAGCTGGTTGGTAAGTCTTCTGATCACTATGCAATTACTATTTAAATTTATTATGTAGATGTAGAAAATAAGGGGTTGTGTATACTATGAGGTTCGGATATGAAGAATGTGGATTGGGTCATTGGCTAGAACGGGTATGCCATTCTGTTAAGCACTACTTTTTTTTCTCATGATGTATCCTTTTTATCTCATTCCATGTGTTAAGAAACCATTGATAATTACATTTACAGAGTTGGTCGTGCTGCTAGGTACAATATGAAAGAAAAATCATTTATTTTCGTTTGTGCCGAGGAAGAAACAATGCTTAACAGATTGAAGGCGACCGGAATTAAAATATATGTACATATTCGAAAGATTAGCAACAAGATTTTTTTGTTTCTAGTTCTTAGTTGATTATGGTTGATCTATGCAGTAGATGACAAGACAAGTTTTTAGAATGGCTCTTTGGTCTTAAGTAGCGTAAAAATTTGACTGCTTTGTTCATACCATAGAATCGCCACTAGTTCTTGCATTCATCATGCCCGCCTATTGGTTCAATAAATTCTTTTGGTCTCATGTACAAACAGTTATCAATCCCCGACTATTTATCCTTGAAACCATAAAATATTGTTCATGTCTATCGTAAAATTGATGTCGTGGCTACAATCTAAGAGGAATGCTTAGTCTACTATGCTATGTATCTTTGTTTCCGGCCCTTCTTATGAGGGATTACTCGTCGGGGATAGCGGGGAGGAGCAAGGTGGGCAATAATCGTCATTTATGGAGCTTCTGTAGTGTATCCTAAGTTTATTGCATACTTATTTCCCAGTTATGTCACCTTGAAGGTCCAATAGTCGCATCATATTAGAATGATTAGGGGATATTGTGCCCTTCGTGTACTATGTTCTATGTATTCAGCAATGCATTATAAGTCAAGAAAAGTGAAAGAGACCTCAACATCCGCGGGGATGGTGTGTTGCTTCAAGATGCATCATGAGATCACTCGGTGAACAAGAAAGATTTTCTAGTTTCTGATCCATAATTTCTTATGTCCAAAGTTATATGTAGCCCAAAACATTCATTTTCAAACCACCTATAGTTTCCTTTATGTGATATTCCAATATGTATGCATGGCACTCTCTGTTTTTAAATCATTCAAGTTCCCCTTCTTTTGTGAGGTGAAGCAAATGGTGGTTGACATTAGAGGGGCGAGAGAACAGGGATGTATTATTTTTTTTTTCCCCCGGGAATAAAGTAATATAATTTGGCGTGAGTTGTTGGAACCCCAATGTTTATGATTCCAATGTTGGCTATTTAGCTGCCATAAATTATACTTGTGATTTTTGTGGAATAACTTATCTGAGCTACAAAACTATGTGTATTGAAACTGCAAAGTGCATCGCCGTGTTTCATGATTCATTTTCTTAAAGAAATGTTTCAAAGTGAAAAAAATGTTTATAATATATGAGTCGTGGGATTATAAAGGTTTCTTGGGACGTTCACTCATCCCGAAAGCTAGGAGGCTAAAAGAAAATCAAAGAAAGAAAATCAGCAGCAATAGCCAATTCTTGGACGTTCACACGTCCGAAAAACATCATATCGGACCAAAAACCAAGTGGTCGAGGACTCTACGTTGCCAAAAGAATGAAAGAAGCAGCAAGAAAATGCCGTAAAGGAAAAAAGTCGGAATCAACCAGGACAGCAAGAAATCCGTCAAAGAAAAAAAAAAACGGAGTCAACCACGACTCCACGAGACCGAAACAGGCAAAAATAGGAAAAAAAATCGCCCCAAGAAAATATAAAAGCTCCGTCGTTACGGGGAGTCACAGCCCGTATCGCGGCGGCTCGCGCTGTATTTGCCGCAGAGGGGCTGCCCGCCGCGGACTGGTCGGGCGGCGCGACGTGGCTCGGTGATTGAATAAAAATCAGTCCCCGGGGACTAATTAGTGCAGCCCTATATATAGGTATGATATGTGTGTGTGTCTATATATATATATATATATATATATATATATATATATGCGCTAAGTAGTACCCTGGGTAGTGATTATTAATCACTACCCGAGCCCCCGCGCGAGACCGGCCCTGCGCCCCACCGCGACAAGCATCTCTGCTCCTGTACGTTGACCGAGCGTGAGGCGGCAACGCCGAGCGGGCCAAAAAGGACCCACATCCGACCCCAGTAAACCACATGCACGAGACAGGTACTGGCACAGTTCCCAATCCAGGATTTTTTTTTTTCAATTTTGTCTTGTTCTCTTTGCAAATTTTCCATTCCTATTTTTCAACTCCTCTCTTACCAGAATTCGACTTTCCAGCGTTAGGAGCCAGCCTTTTCTCTTTTTTTTTTATCTGCGTCTCGGATTTGAATGTTTAGAGCCGACTTTTTCCTGGTATTTTGTCTCTAGTAATTTTTCCCCCAAACACATACTTGTTTAAATTGGATCATAGAAAATGTCGAACACTAGACCTTAAATCTCTGTTGTATCACTGTGAAAGTTAAGCTACAATCAGCATTGACAGGAGTAGTTCGTGTATCAATCACGTCCAAAACATTGACATCTGAAGTTAAATCGCAGAATAATGGAACAATTGGGTGGCCTATTACTAATTTTCTGAATACTATAATGTACAACTTCATCAATCTCTAATAGTTTCCGTCAATAACAAATAGATAACAAGATATCTCCATCCATAAAGGATCGCTGACACAATCAAATGAACCAATATTATAGGAACGATAGGGGCCAGCACAACATGTGCAGCTTGGAATTCCATGTTCCAGCCTGAGCTAATGGTGTGAACTGGGCTAGATCTGAAACGATGCACCACATCACCTGCAAAAATCATTTGATTATTTGAAATGCATTTGCCCAATTATTATATAAGAAAATACAACTCTTAGCATCATTGACCTGTTTAGTTACAAATTTTAAGATAGGCTCATGGTGTTGACTGAATCAGCAACTATAATCCTATCAGATCATATAATCCACTTAAACTGCAGCATATGCCATATTTTTTGCTATTAACAATCAAGACAGGATTAACAGAAATATAATATTGGATTTACAGGGTTTTTAATCTACCAATCTAGTATGAGTGCTGGTACCTTTTTGTGTTTTGCAAGGCTACTGATTGTTTAGCGTAGCTTGGGGACTCCAGCTGATTACTGCAACATCAAAAGATGAATGTATTTAGCCAACAAAGATTTTTCTTACTGCAATAAAATAGCTGACCTTAGAAGCTTACACTGAATTGAAGACAGTGACATAAAATCAAGAACATGGCAAATAGAATGTTTAGACTTTCCAGGACTAAAAAAGTTACTCACAATATAGTAGATGACAAGAAATGAAATCAATAGAGCACACCTTGACTGCACAGATAAGCTCCTAATGTTTTCAGAGCTCATTTTTTGGTCCAAAGAAGAAATCAATAGAGCACACCTTGACTGCACAGATAAGCGCCTAATGTTTTCAGAACTTATTTTTTGGTCCAAAAGAATTATGTATTTAAACTAAATATCTCTGTACAAAATCAGTATGTGAAAATTTATTATAATTTGCTCACATCTATACTGACATGACTCTGAATTAACATATGGACATGGTCACAATTTTAACTATGTATGTTTAAGCATGTATCTCGCAACAACAGCAAAATTGAGCATGTGTGAGTTTGTCAGGGATAATAGTGTATCTGGAAAAAATTCTGATCGGTCTCTGAATATGTTCAGGGATTCTCCATAAAGGATCCTAAGCTCCATGGCCAGCTTGGGTATCTTGATCCTCTCACCCACATTCACTATTTGGAATTACACCTAGAACTCCACTTGCCTCATTACATGGTGTATCCAATAAAAAAGTTAGTACGAACAAAAATTCACTAACTAAAACCCATCAGTGGTGCTGCTACATGCAGTGTAGTAGCAGAATGATATTCTAAGAGAAAATGCAGCATTGACAAAACACAGGACTCTGTCAACTATTTTCACTCTGATGATCATCTCATCTTCGTCCATTGCTACTCGTTTGTATGAAGATATGTATGGAATATGCAGTGGAGGAAAGATTACATACTGAACAGGCATCTTCTCAAAAGGCTGCACCAAGCATCACCAAACCTAGGAGAATATCAGCCAAGCTCGTTAGCATACTCTTTTCAGCATGTCCTCCAGCAACCGGTGACAAAAAGAAACACAGAATAAATTGACTGAAACAGGACAGAGTGACATTCAACATTAGGAGAAAATATTATATTTTCTAAAACGTTACTGCTCAAAAATGTCAAAGTTATTGAGGATGAAGTAGCACTCACCCTCATTTAACTGCTCGTCCAGCGCCATTTGCAACCTGGAGCCTAGTGCAATCATTGCCATCCCCACCCACAGTAATCGTTATCAGGAATGTCACTGCACTAGAAAAACAACGACATATCTCAGGCCAGGTACTACATACACCTGACACCCAAAATACCTTTGCTCCTACTCCTGGGGGCAATAATTATTGGAAAATAGTGTTTGAAGCAATGTTTCATTTAAGGACTAAGCATTTGGTTGTCAATAAAATTTGTGAGAAAAGAAAGCTAAGAAAGCGAGTAATACTAGCAGCCGTTGGAACTCAGGACTAACTACTGTTAGTGAGATGAGCTTCTTTTTTTACCAGATAACACATCAACATCTAATGGCAGACTAATCTAAACAAGGAATTAGCAGATAACACATCAATAACTAATGCCAGGTGTTATTATGTTAAAATTTATGGAGCTAATGTAGTAATGTGGCATTTAAAATAAACCAAAAATACATAACAAAAGGTACGTTTACAATTGGAATCAAGCATAGGAACCATTTCTGTTACTAAATTATCCATGCAGTTCAAGCAGGGACTAAGTAAATTTAAATTGAATTAGGAGTACATGTGTAACCCGTGCAGCCAAATTGCAGTACCAGATAAACTTAATTTATGCAACTATTTTCTAGAAGAAACTCAAGGAATCATCATACTTTGTGCAGATCAGAAAAACCTATAGAAGCATCAATCATCATACTTTGGACAGATCAGAGAAACCTACTATCATGTTATTTCCCAACCCAATAATCATCAAAACTGAATGCAATGCAAATGTTTCCATATCCCAATGGAAACTGTGAAAACTGAAGTGATATACTACTTCATATCCAAGCAACAAAACTTTTTTTATTACTAATAGTGTCAATAGCTAGATAATTGAACATATCCAGTGCA
This sequence comes from Hyparrhenia diplandra, assembly GCA_015847255.1. Classification (NCBI taxonomy): domain Eukaryota; kingdom Viridiplantae; phylum Streptophyta; class Magnoliopsida; order Poales; family Poaceae; genus Hyparrhenia; species Hyparrhenia diplandra. Next base: position 159,664 of record JADLZK010001773.1, read on the forward strand.
TTTGATAGGCTTTTCTTTTTTTTTCTGATTAACCGTGGCGGGTTTTTTGGATTGACTGTGGAGATTGTTGCAACCACCAGCGAGCTAGGGATTTACCGTGGCGGTTTTCAGTGGCACTGAAATATATGATAATAAAGCATTCAAAATCTTTTCAAATTATAATAAGGTGTTATAGATGACTTAACTCTCCTAGTGTCTCATTCACATCCATGCTTGCCATTTGTGTCTACCACCAGATTCAAAATATAGTAAGCACAAACTCTCTTTATTGTGTTAATAAGGGTTACATGCGTCATTTGCATTACCCCATAAACTAGTATACTAGAGTTTTTAAAATAACTTATTTTTAAACTAGTATCCTAAGATTTTTAGAATGCCTTATTTTTCAAGACAGAGGGAGAGTGTATATATTTATTACAATATTTTTATAGAATTCCTTATTTTGTTGGCATTAGGTAATCTGATGGTCTGATTTGTGTACGACGTCAGCATCGGTCAGTCGGTTGCTGTGTTTATTGGATGATTCGTGATAGGATTGGATCCACAATTGAACCGGACTGTTCATATATACGGAGTACATATCTCCGGCATTACGTATAAACTTCTAATAACAAACAGGAGACCGCACAATTGAACCGGTTGCCTTGTATCGCACGTCCCTGCTTCTGTGCTATGAGGTCTTGTATCGCAGGGTCCCTACGATTCGCTCCTCGGCCTCGAGGGCCTAACGGCCCATTCGGCTTTAGAGCGAATGGCTTACATTCGCTAATGCGCCATCAGCACTAGGTTCATATAGGGATCCTAGCGATGTCATTTTGTACTATGAGGTCTTGTATCGCAAGGTCCCTTCTTTTGTACTATTAGGTCTTGTATCGCAAGGTCCCTGTGATGGGTTTTATATGTCTTCACCGCTCGGCCTCGAGGGCCTTCCGGCCCTCTCGTCCTCGCTGAATTCGCTACTCCGCCGAGCGGGCCTAACAGCCCACTCAGCCTCGGAGTGAATGGCTTACATTCACTAATCACGCCTTCGGCGCTAGATTTATATAGGGTTCCTAGTCCCTTCCACTACTACAGGATTTCTTTTCTGTTGCGGTTATTTTGCATTTTCCGTTGCGGATATTGTAACCGCCACGAAGCTAAGGTTACGGTTAATCAGTTGATTAACTATTGCGGTTATTTTGTCCGCAACGGTTAATAGCATTAACCGTTGCGGTTTTTTAAAATAACTGCAACGGTTAATCCTATTAACCGTTGTGGTTTTCCTAAAATAACCGCAATGGTTAATAAAATAAAAAAATTAAAAAGAAAAAGAAAATCCAAATCCAGGCCCAAATGGGCCCCAGATCACATCAGTCAATGACGAGCCGGACGTCCCCCTCGATGACGCCCTACCATGGGCGAAGAAGAACACCAGCGATGACCATGTCGCCGAGGACGCCAACGACAATGTCCCTACCTAGGGCGCTGCCGACGATGTCCCCGCAATGGGCACCACCGACAACGACGACGCTCCCACAGCACCGACGCTGCGAGCAACGAGGACGTTCCCGCCGTTGCAGCCCGGATCAGATCAGATCAGAGCCTACAACGTCCACCACCGCCGACGAAAAGCCTACCCAACTAGGCCAACATCAAGAGGCTCCAACAACGGCACGGATAAGTTTCCCCATCACTAGCAACATCATCTTGGACACTGGGAACATCTTGAGAGCCAACAACTTCACCAAAGAAGGGACGACTCAACGACGTCGCGACGCCGACGCCGACGCCGCCATTCTCAACCCCCGAAGTCCCCGACATCCCCGGACAACAGCGGCGACATGAACAACAATGACAACACCTTCGCCAACCAGACAACCACGACGTCATCGAAAACCAAGACCATCGACGGCGACAACGTCACCCCATGGGTGCCGTCAAGGGAGGGAACATCGACACATCCCCTCGGCGTCAACGACACCACCAACCTCAACAAATACGCCCTCAAGAAGATCCCCGTCACCAGCGTCGACAACTCCAACATCCTCAACGCGTTACCATCAACGTCGACCACCACGACGTCCCCCACATGGCGCCACCGCCCGATGAGAACACCGACGCCCCCCCAAAGCGCCAACGGCGAGAAGGTCGCTCACTTAGTGACATACGACGGCGACAACGATAAGCTATATCTGGCCGGACACCCTCCCGACATCAACAATGGTGGTGAATACCATCAAGCAAGCTGCGCAGATCCAGCAAAGGTGACACCACCAAAGACCACGTCCGGAACATCGGTACACCGTTGCTCAAATGACAAGAACGACACTCCTCTTTCTTTGGCTCCTCCGCACCACCGTAAAGGCGCCACTAGAGAACGGGGACACCTTACCATGGTGCCTCACTCACGGCTTCAAGCTGCCCATCAACGGCGACACCAACAACCATCGCGCCATTGACTACTCAGCTATGGCAGCCGAGGCGACCCGAAAGAGCCAAACCGGTTGGCTCCCTATTCCACGGCGACATCTACGCCCGGTACAACTATGCCAACAAGCCTTGGGCTGCAATGCACAAGGAGGCACCCAGCATGGTGGACACAGCGTTCCAACTCGACCACCAATTCAAGGCCCCCGTCTCCTACGAGGTCTTCGAAGAGGTCCAACTTGCGAGCTCCACCGACGATGACATGAGGTACATACCACCCAGATCAACCCCCTACCTCGCCGACATCGTCACTACCCCCCGAGGCTCTCATCCTTCATCAAACGGCAACACGTATCGGCGACAACCTACTTCGCAGATCGCTGGAACCATCAAGCTCCAACCGGGGAGCAACAGCTTGGGCGCCCGGCAATAGGGATCGTCTTCCTCGGCAACCATCGCTACTATGTCATGGCCTTATCAAAGGTGCTACGGGATGTTCTCCAACCAGCAAAGGTCAGCATCTCCATCTTCGCCGAGCTCATCAACAACGACAATCGTGCTAAACCACAGTAGCGAGGACGTGCTATCAACGAAAAGGGGAAGAGATGTCATGTACCAAAGGAGCATCGCGGAGAAGGGCCCAACAAGGGGCAGCCCAAGCGCCGACTAGGGCCCAAGGCCCGGGCGCCGCGCGCGCCCCGGCCGGTCGCCGCCATCGTCCGCCGTAAACACGCCATGTCGGTTTGCTTTTTCGCAATTAAGTAAGGAATATTTAGGGAATAAAAATAGGAATAAAATAGGAAATAAATATATTGCTTGTAAAAGAGGAACTCCAAACTATATGGAAACCTCTAGATCTTGCTTAGCAAGCGAGGTCTCCCTCGGACTATAAATACAAGGGGCATGTAATCGTTTGGATCTAATAAGAAAATCAAAGGGGTAACTCCCTAAGCTTTCCAGCCTTCAAATTCTCAACCTCCTTCTTTCCTCACGCGTGTCCGCCGCCACCCCCAACGCCGCCGCTGCTGCCCACGTCGCAGATCACCCCCCCCCTCGTCCAGCGTCGCCGCGCCCGGCGCCACACCCGCCGCAGTCGCCGCCTTCCCTCCTCTCCCTGCTCCGGCTCCTTCTTCTCCAACAGCCCGTTAATCACGATTGCCAATCGCGCCGGCCAATCACGATTGCCGGTGGCGTCCAGAACCCCGATTGCCATTGGGAGTTCAGCACCGCCGTCCCGTCAAGTTCACGCCGGCGTGCGAGATCGCCCGGGATCCAACCGATCCAGTGACAACTACCCTATATTTTAACCATACATTTTATTTAATTTTTTAGCAAATTATAAAATAAATATATTGTTATTAAAATATCTGTAACAATAAAATAAGTTATAAAATAAATAATATTTATATAAAAATTTTTGAATAAGATGAATGTTAAACAAGATGGCACGTAATCTAGGTGACACTATCAAATGAACGGAGGGATTATGCATTTTGATTGCTCAACTTGAACTATGCAATGGAGAAATCCCATTTGTGTATATTTGGAGAGGTGCTCCATTTTCCCCAACTTGACAATTTTGATTCTTAACAATATTTGCACAAGAAAATACAAATTTATTTTGACACACAAGTCCACGATACAACATGAGTAAGCAGTTGGTCGGTAGGTACATTGAGTTTGGAAGAATCGGATCATTGTTCAGTTGAGGATCATTGCTGGATTTGAGTGCTACCAATAGCCTCAGTCTCAGAGGTGCATTCATATTTTTCGCACCAGCATTTAAAATCTTGACAAAAGCCATCAGTGTTGTCGGCGCGATCATTTTTGCATGCAATAGTGCAGCCTTTGTCGTTAAAAGGTGACCAACATACCCCTTTGTAACTGCCGCTCAGTTCTCGGTACCAGCAATCATTAAAAGCTGCATGGTTCACATCCAGGCATAGAGATTTATGCAAAAAATGTTGAAACCCCATCAAAAAAGCTTTTAGCAAAAGATTTATCAAAGTAAATCACATTTGGCGCTTGCATCACATAGTTCATGCATGTGCACGCGTACTTACGAGGATCTGCCATGACGATGGGTAGGAGGATGATGACTAAAAGGACCGCGGAAGAGAGATTCAATTGTGAAGGCTTCATTGCTTCTTATGTGGTGGAAGTTTACGTCGAAGAAGGCTGAGTAAGTAGATTTGGTGCGGTTTGAGGAGTGAAGTCAGGCAATGATTTGAGTAAGAGTGGGCATAGATATATACTATCTTAACATATCACTATCGATCTAGTAGACATCCATCGTGCTAAGAATTCGAGAAATTCTAAAATTAATGGTCTTCCCTGTCCCCCGGTCCTCCCAAGAAGATGATGGACGGAGCGAGAGAACCAATCTTGATGATTCAGCAAATGATTCAGCCGCCGTGGAGCTTTTTCAAGGCCGTACTTCAGCTAGTTCTGCTTCTGCAGCGGCAAACACTAGAGCATAATTTGTGCTTTTAATTAGATAGATGTCCGGAGGATCATAGGTAAATATATATATAAATAATAAATAATCTCTCTTACTATAGTCTTTAGGCATGCTATGATATACCCGGTCATTCTGGTAATTAGTCTTAATGATCCATTTGCCTCACTTTATATTGTTAATTTCTTGGTGTGGTGATGGAGAAATTCAGTTTCTCCTCTACATGCACATGTCTACGTACCACAAACTTCTCGGTCGATCTCTCATCAAGTCAACTGCTCCGTAGCTCATTCTTCTTCATCAAAACCGTATAATTAAGCCTCCACCAAAAACATATACGCAACAGTAAGTCTGTAATGGTGCCTCACCAAGGAATTTCTTTTGCGTCCTTCTCCTGCTCGTCATCTGTTCCGCTTGTCCGTATATATCTACATGCATCGCAGAAACTCATATAACAAGTCTTGCAAGACATACCCGATGTCTTGAGCTTCACTAGCATGGATACGTGCATGCTGGGTTCGGAAAACCCTTCAGCTATATATTTTTAGTTGGGTGCTACGCCAGCCGGCTTCCAGAGACCAAAGCTGACCACCACGGGCCCTGCTCGGCGTTCCTTGCAGCAGCGCGCGTCGCTGTTAACAGTACGTCACATGTGACCTGTATCCCATAATTTTTAGAGTTGATATATAGTTGCATCAAGAGCAAGCATCACCATTTGTACGTCACTTGTGACCTGTTGTCCATAATGTTTGGAGCTCTGCCAACATTCTTGGCTGCAAATACGCTGTACTTGCCTATTGGGTAGCAATAGTTTTTAATTAATATTTGTTAAGAGTAAACAAACACACTCCCTCTTAGTCAAGTGATTGCAGGACCCTCTAAACTTGATTGCTACAAATCTGCCTGCTCAGTCTTCTTCAACGTACTTACTTCCACTAGATAAGAAGTAATGAATCTCTATGCGGTCCTCCTAGTCACCGTCCTCCTACCCATCGTCATGGCAGGTCGTGGTATGCACTCATGCACATATATGAAATACAAACATATGTTGCATATACAAACATGAACTACAAGAAAGCCCTTAGACATCCTCCACCTTGGCCACCACCTTATGGCCACCAAGTTTGAGGCCCAATGCATGTCAAGTTCGAGTTCATCTCAGGCTCCAGGACCAGTCTGTGGTAAAATGGACGCCCAGGTCACGTACGGACTCCGTTTTCGACGATCCATATTTTGATGGAAAGAATATTTCATAAGTAAGCCAATGGAAGTGGAATTACGTGAAAAGCGCTTCAGAATCAACAGGAATTGTCGAAACAATTTGATGTCTAGAATCGGCCAGGGCGCTGAGTCGCCGTCTTTTGGGCCGTTTGGGCCTTGTAACTTCTCGGGGCGGTGTATGGACGTGAGTAGAGGTCCTTGGATGTCCCTTAGGTTATATAATCAGCAGCCGCCGCCTACGTTAGGGCTCAGGTTTTGCTTTAGATCAATCTATCTTTTAACCGTTGTTGTTATCGGTTTGCGAGACCCCAACTTCGAGTGCTTAATCATTTATGTGGAATTGTCACTTCAATTGAGTTGCATTTATCTTGTTCTTTCTTGTGTTCTTCGATTAACAGCAGGGATTAGCCTTCTTGTCAACCATATTGTGACACGGTTGGTAACTAGAGAAGACATGGTGCAAAGATTGCAGGGTTTGGGTCCTTGTGATGTGAAGCCAGATCGGTGTGTCGCTTCCGCCCACATTGGTGCTCAAACCCATCGGAGGATGGCTTCCTGGTTTGGGCCTCAAAATCAGGCATGGATGGTTTGGTGGATTGAGCCTCAAAACCACCGGTGTACAATTTTTGTTTGGGCCTCAAAGCCCAGGTGTTGGTTCTTTGGAGAACAGGGTGGCAAGTAGTGGAATCATAGAGGTTGTATCACAGCGAAGTAAATCTTTGCAAGAAGTGTGGCCATCGATCAACGTAAATAGTGTCTCGACTTACCGCCCACATGTGAAAATAGAAAAATAGTAAATCGTCCAAATGCCGGGCAAGGAAGGAGCTTTTGAGCGCTTGCCATATTCAAACGGAGGCAAAGGCATCGTGGCCACCCCGCCGTGACCGAAGTCTACACAAACCGCACCTCATGACCCCCCGCCGATTTCATGCAAACTCGAGAGGTGAAGATCGATGTATACCCATGCCGCACATTTCAGGATCTCCTTCGCATATCGGTCCCGAGATCGGAAGAAGCCGGCGGGGCACGCTTGATGTCGACCCCGAGGAACAAACTCGAAAGCGTGAAGATCGATGTTGTTCGTCAGATAGTACTTGTTGACGGTAGTTAACGCCAACTTTTTACCATCAACTTTTGCATGAAATGATACTAAAAGAATCACAAACACTAGATGTAGGGTTTGATTCTAAGAAGTTCGACGACTTTCGTGTTCTCACTTGTCTTGCAAGTATTCACTGAATAAAAGTGTATCAAATGATGTATTAGAGTGGACCATTGCGAAGGGCTCACTGAGATGATCGAAATGGACATATTACTTGCCACATTTGGAGTCCAGAATCAAAAGTTATGAACTACGACCCTTAGTATGAATTCCAAGGATCTAGAAGACACCAGAGGGCTCCACGCCAAAGCCTGGGCCCACTGTCATAGGGTAGGGCCGCCCGGCACCATATATGGGTCCGCGCGGCACCCCCCTAGAGGAACCACGTGTCTAGCTTCTGGAACCTTCTTCCAACGACCTAATGGATTGTTAGAATCTTACCTAGCCGTGGATTTAAGTCGGTTTTAGGTCCGTTTGATCCAACGGCTCAGATTCATCCCTCAGGACTATAAATACAGGGCAGACCTCACCCCTGAAACCCCAGAATTCATTATTCATCTCATCTCATTCATTAGAGAGAGGTCCCAATGTAAGGAACTCTCTCTTCAATGTAGATCTAGGATTAGACTCTTTGATGTAATAGATTAGATCTAGTTGAGAGTTAGGGAGAGCGGAGCTGCGCTCCAGTTCTGAGTCTTCAGAGTTTGGTATGTGTTTGTATCTATTCTCTACAAGAATTATGCTTTAATATATATTTATCTTCTCTATTTACTTTTGTGCCTTTCATATATATGTTTAGTATAGTGTTTATGCTTTGCATGGGATCTTTGCTCGTATTGATTGCTCTAGTTATCATATGTGATTAGAGTAGTAATCGATTGTGTAGACATGGTGTTGACGGTAACCAACGACTAATTATACCGTCAACACAACACCAAAACAACCTAGAAATAGGATTTTTAACTAACGTATTCCAAAGTTTTGGTGTTTATTTGGACTTGCAGGTACAAACTCATGGATGATCACTTTGGGCCAAAAAAGACAAAGAAAAAGAAAAAGAAATAAAATCAATAAATAGAAAAAGGCCCAAAGGAGCAAATGGCAAGCCCAAACAAGAATCGCAGGAAAACGCGTCAAAACCAGGCCGGGCGCAGTCCACCCTACAACTTTTCAGACGATGGCGACACCTCACAAAGCCCGGGCCGAACCGGCCTGCATAGGGCGCCGCGCACCCTTGGTGCGGCCGCACCTCGGCCGAGGCGGTTCGCGCCCCAGCTTCGTGAGGCGGGTTTGTTACCTTCCAAAACCGGTGAAACCGACGTGCGCTAGTCGGTTTTGCGCAAAGAAGGAAGGTGTCCAATGACGGTTTTGGCTCTTTCCATGTGGGGAGAAGAATTTTCCAAAGAGCCCCTCTCCTCTACCTATAAAGGAGGCCCCTCTCCCCTCATTCAACATAGATCAAATAGATCAATTCCATACAACACAAGGAGGAGCCACAATGTAATAGAGAGGGGAGAGTTCTATTCTTCTTCTTCTTTTTCTTCTTCTTCTTCTTCTTCCCCTCTAATTTCTAATGGAGAGTGAGAGAGGAAAGGCTAGAGAGATCTTGGTTCTCTCTACCCGAGTTCCGGATCGCCCTCGGTGTTCCGCGGTTCCTAGGAGGACGGAGTGCGGACTTGTCGGCACCGCTTCGCTTGTACCTCTGCAAGCTACTTACACTTTGGTAAGAAAAGCTTGTGATTATCTTTTTGGCTTATTGTTCTTCAAGTATATTTTCTTAGCTGTTATAGACTTGCGGGATTGGTAGTCGTACCTTCGGTCGTAACTCTTGGAGAAGGAACTCTTTGACCGGGAACCTCGATCGACCCAAGAGTTGTGGATGGTAGTGCAAACGTGGTGTTTGGGCTAGCGTTCTCCTACCTTTTTGCGGTGCATCCCACGGTTGAGGGGGTAGGCGGCTTGGTCGTGTGACAAGCCTTGTCCGTCCCCTTGAAATCCCCCCCACGCTCGGCAAGGCCAGAGCTAATTGCCGGACACTGCTGTTCTTGAGCGTGGGCGGTGCCCGAAGCAACTTCTTAACAAGAGCGAGAAATCCCCTGCCTGAAACCTAAGCCATTGTAACACACCCTAAATTTTGGTTTTACAATTTAGTGATTAAATTGAGCTTTTATATAATTTTCTATGCATTATAATATAGGAAATTAATAACTTTTGTATAAATAAAATCAAATATAAGGAAATAGGAACATGATTGTTGCATTCATGCTGGATATATATTTGCTTTTTGTTTGAGTGTAGGATCAGGTTGCTTGGAGTTGGATTCAAATTTTATTTGAGTTTGACTCAGTTTTCAAACTGTAGAAAATTAGACAAAAGTTTTTATTTGAAATTCCTCACTTCTCTCTCTATCCTTGCCCAGCAGTCAAGCAGCCCAGCCATCTCCTGTTCTTTCTCACGTTGGAAAACTAGCCTTGGGCCATTAGTGGCCGATTAGCTCACCTTAATCACTCCTTTCTCTAATTCTCTAGCGAGGCCCAGCTCGTTTCTATCTCGGTCCAGCACCACAGGCCTGCTATCAACCGAACAGGAATGCACAGCTCCAGCCCGACCCCTTCCCTATCCCTTCTATTCTTCTCGCTGAAGCCATGGAACGGCATCGTTCGCCTCGATGCCGGAGATGCCGCGCCGCCATAACTCGCCCCCTCTTCAACCCCTAGCAATGGCCATCAACCTGGCGTCTTCAAGCCTCGCAATGACGGCGGGCGAATTATGCCCCGGCGGTTACACTTCCCGGCCGACTATAAAGCCGCCGCCAAGCCCTGTACGCCCCTCGCTCAATCCCCACTGCCATTCTCAATTCGCCACCACAGAGCTCAATCGACCCAGTGAACGCCTCCAGAAGCTTCGCCATTCGACGACGGTGCTGTAGGTTCAAACCAATTTGGTTTTCCATCACAGTATTGCAGCAATTTGCTCACCGCGGGTTTCTTTCCGTGCAGTCCGCCGTCGTCGGTGCCGGACCATCCTTGGAGTTTCCTAGGACGCCGAAATACGCACCGTTGGAACCACTGTAATCTCCGCAGCCCGGCCTGTTATTTTTGTTTTCCCGTTCGACATCATGATGCTAGTGTGCTTCGCGTCGCCGGCCATGCTGATGCCGTCGGCATCCTATCCTGTATCGGCAACCCTCGACACCTGACGTGAACAAGCAGGCCTCACCATCCCTGCACTCCCTCTGAACCGAAGCAAGCACGAGCAACCCGCTGTGCAGCTGCAGCACCACGCCAGCCAGCCATAGTTAGCTTTTCGTTTAGCTTCCTGACATCAGCAGTTGTTCAGGATGACATGTTTCTGTTTTCTTGCCGTTTTCCTTTACAAATTCAAATCCGATAATACAATGGAAATACATAGGATTGTACATAGCAAGCACGTTCTAGTCCACGTTAGATTTCAGATTTATTTGTTCTAATTCGAAATTCAGATCGGTTTATTTACAGAAGTGACTTTGTTTCTTGTTTTATGCATAACTTTCACATTTTAAGTCCGTTTAGAGTGATCTTTGTGCTCATGTGTTCGTAGAAATGCGTAGAACAGATTTATAAACTTTTTAACCTCTGATTTTGCTGCTTGGTGTACTGTTCTAATAGAAGTACTTTTCTTGCATGTATTGATTGGAATGGATGCGTGAATGGTGATGTGGAATTCTTATAGAGGGTGATCAGTTCGAGATTGTTGAAGAACTAGCAGGTGACCAGCAGCAGTTTGAAGAGGAAACTTTTGAGGAAGGCAAGTGTAGTAAAGGCCCCTTTGATTCCTATGAACTTATATAATTCATACATATGCATGTGTCTAAATTTGATATACCTTTAAGGATTTTACCTAGATGATTCTTGTACCACATAGCCTTGACACCTATGGTTTGGGTTTGCATTTTGGGATAGATGCTGCTGCGCATAACCAAACAATAATTAAATTTGACTAATGAAATATGCAATATGATATAAAAGAAATGCTTTATAGCAACTTGTTTAGAGGGCTAAGGTACATGGGTTTTTAAGTGCCTTGGTTTCTCTCCATAAGGACTCAACATGAAGCGGCCACCCAGGAAATCCGTACAACCCCGAGTGTCATGTGGCTCTGGCTTTAATCTTGTAACTAGTATGTCTCTAACTTGTTAGTAGTTACCGAAAGGCGCAAAAAGGGGTGTGCCTCGTGGTGTATAGCGGCGCCCTACTTGGTGGTGTGTACAGTACCGCGACTACATGTGCCTCTCGAGGGTTGCACCTATACACACTTGCCACGGAAACCTAGCGGCTACTAACTTGTTAGGGTGACTAGCGAAGGGTTATGTAGTGAAACCCTGTCACGCTTCCTTGGTTGAGGCGTGTGGGCCTTGCAAACCCCGACATATGGGAATCACGGCTCGGTTGGGTAAAGTTGTACAATATCTGCAGATATCTTTTAACCTGTTATAACAGCCGTGCTCACGGACATGAGCGGCCTGGATCCTTCTTGGTTAATGTTACTTGGGTTACATGGATGGTTTGGGAATGATACTAATCTTGATTAATTATTTATGCAACTTGGGTTGGTTCATTCACTAAGAGTAGTATGCAGGTTTAATAAAATTTGACCAACTAAAATTGCTAACCGCAGTCAAACCGTGTCAGCCTTTTGAGCCTTCATAGATCCCTTTACTATACTTGCTAAGCATGGTGCGCTTACACTTGTTTAAATTCAATGAAAAATCAAACAGATGGCTATGATGAGTATCCTGAAGATGTCCAAGAGTTCTAGATGATGTCCCCGGTTGGCGCCCCTGTGGCATGTGGCTCTTTTAGTTTGTGTAATAAAGTTGCTGTTAAGCAAGACTTGTGTAATAATATTATGTGAGATACGATGTAATAAAGTACTTTACTTTGATATTTATGCAATTTGAGATTATATGTGTGTTTGGACATCCTGGGCGCACATATATGAGTACCTGTATTTGCTTTGCAAAAATGGGTATGACAGCCATTAAAGATACCTCACTATCCATAAGTTATCCTAGGGTAGCCCCCGCTCAAAGATTAGAGCGCAACCGTTCCTCGTGGAAAATACGATACCACGAATACTTCCGGTGAAAGCTACAATGACAATTCCGCGGCGCTTTGCGGATTTATCCGTGTGCGTTAAGAAACGTCAACAAGCTCGGCACCGCTGTCGGGAACGGTAGTCGTAATTCTCTCGAGCCTAGAGCACCCGTGTGTTGTATCCAAAAAAACAAAAATAGTTATTTATTTTTCTTTTTCAAAATGAAGCCTACTCCAATTCAAAAACCTTACGCTTCAATGGGGAGTTCACAAGAGCCACAATCTATGTCAAAAACAAAAATTTTTATCCGGCTATGAACTCACCCTAAATTAAAAAAAAACTTTTGGTTCGGGCACTCCATCTCGGTGACCATTTTGAAAAATCTATGTTGCCACCTATGAGATTTCGAGGAATTATGATCATGCCTCAAAGGCATTCCTAGCATGATCCAAGAAATTCACATGTGAAATTTGTTTTACGCTCTCCCTCATAGGGAAAGCAAAACAATAGTACACTATTGTCGTAGGAAATTTGAATGGGGACCGAGAAAAACTCAAAGACAATTTTTGTCTAGCATTCTTCCCCATCAATGCCTACCAAGGACAATCCTCGATCTCAAGTAGGATGAGAAGGAGTCCATAGGGCAGCCTAGGCCAGATTTATAATGTTTATACATGTTGGCCTAGATATGTCATTACCCGATAGTGTGCCTTTGCATATGTTTTTGGGTCTTGACATAGATGCTGCCCCCTATGCCTTGACATGACCGTTGGAGGGTTGTTTGCACGTAAACGTAAACCTACAACGGAACGTAGGAAAATCATGGAACACATCCTAGAGAAGCTTGCTTCTCCCGGCTGTAGAACATTTTCCCCTCCACATTATTGGCATGTCAAGTATTGAGGATCCCTCATCGGCCGAGCCATTCCCGCATCGCCATTGGAACCGACCGTTGAGACCTCTCCCGAACCACGAACACCGAAGGAAGGAATGCTTCGTCGCCCGGAGTTCGCGATTGAATTCAAGGATGATGGCGTAACCTCGTAAACCGAGGTGCACTTAGACTTCCATATCTCACTCATCCTTGACTTCAATCTTCTCATAGGCTACCCTCTAAAAAAAAAAAAAAAAAATTCGAAAGACCTATAGAGGGGAGCCATGATGAGAAGTTGGGAAAGAATGTTTCGCCTCTTACACCTAGACATCCCAAAGGCAAAGCATCTTCCCAAACCAAAACCCGTTCGAGGAGGCGAAGTTTATAACTCTATTCGTTACACCCAAGTTGTTTCCACATCTTAGGGAAACGAAACACTGTCGCCCCTCACACGAACACAAGTCATGTCCCTCGGCCGATAAAACGTTGTTCTTGACAATGGTCAAGATTCAATGGTCGCCCTTCATGTCACATCTTTTGAGGATAAAACCTCAAAAGGTGCCATGGACATGCACTAAGCAACAACTCATGAGACCAAGCGTAAATTTGTTTTGAGCATAACAAGTTGTCACTTGAGACTGCCTATATGCTCACCCTTGGGTCTTCTTGAGTTTGTTTTGCTTCTAGCCGAGTGCTTCGACGAAAATTACAACCACGTCTTGGTTTTTCTTTGTAAACTTTTTTTAAAAAAGAATGGTTGCAAACCTCGTAGTAGCATGATGACGCTAACCTTGCAAATTTTTGAGCGTAATGCTAAATTCTTATTGGTGAAACTGGGAACTTCACCATCATCACCGCAGGATGTTTTTCCCACGGTCAAGCTTACGACCATAATGAAAGCACTGCCAGGAGATACTGGACTCGGATCAAAAAAAAAGTTAGAAAAGGCGCAAAAAGTCTTTCTCTCTTCTTATTAATAAAAGAAAGAACATGTTATCAAGTTAGTATGCACCTTCGGGTATTCTTGTCGCTAACCATTTCAGGTGGAGATCGATTGAGAAGAACAAAAGAGGCATGCGGCGCTTGAGAACATGAGGGCTACATCATAAAAAAAAAAAAAAAAAAAAGCTACGATGTCCATGGGTGATGGAACATGCTCAAGAGGAGACGGGACCTTGCACACTTGACTTTTTCACAAAAGTCTAAGTGTGGGGGAAGATGGTGACAATCCTAAGTTCCATCCATCAAGGGACCATAAAAAAGGGGGTGAATAAAATATGATGTCACCCTTGCTAAAAAAAAAAAAAAAAAAAAAAAATAGAGATGGAGAGAAAAGAAAAAAAAAAAGAGAAATAAAAAAAAGGGGAGAAGAAGAGAGAAAAGAAAAAAAAAAAGAAAAAAAAAAAAAGAGTGAAAAAAAAGAGTGTTGTTGAAAAAAAAATAATAATAATAATAAGAGAGAGGAGCAGGTTGGCCCTGCATGGTCAAGATACATACCAAAGTCTTTGCCCGACTCCACCCATTATTGCTTCAACAAGCAAGAAGGGTTTGTCTCTCATCCTTTGCTGCTACCATCAAGACCCATGGCCCGTGCACACGTGTGTGTGTGGCCTAGCCTTGAGGTGCACTGGGCAGGGCCATCATGCAAACCGCAAGAACAACTTCAATACTTCATCCGTAGATCTTTGTCGGTAAGTATATCCGGTATGCAAGGGAAATAAATGTTCACCAAACACTCTTACTCATTTTTGTCTCCATAGTTCTGAACATACAATTTCATGCTTCCTTTGTTAAGACATATGCTTTGTGTTTGGGTACATTTACACGCGTAATGCATCCATAGGTCTTTTTACATTAAGCATGGTGCTTAGGGTAAAAATGATCTCCTTTAATCAAGCTTTGACATGGTGTTAGAGCTAGGTTAATGAACTTAGAGCTTTGTTGTCATTATCTTTGGGAGTATCTTATTTTGGAGATAAATAAAGGCTATGTTATTCATTGCTTCTTTATGTTAGCCTTCTTTGGAGTAATGATGAGGTGAACAAATTAAAATAAAATAAAATAAATAAAAATAAAAATAAAGTTCTCATAATAAAGGCTCCACGGTATTCTTGCCGATAGAGCCATGTTGTTGTTTTTGTTTTGTTTTCTTTGTTTAAAATACAGTGTACAAGAATAAGTGTGGGGAGATCTCTCAAGCATACAAGCACATCTACCCGAGATCTCCCCAAAGACAAATGCACTTAACACCGAAAGCAATTCATGATGGAGAAGGACAACACAAACAACTACCATTAACTCCTTCCTCTTCAAACGGTGGTTTGGCGCTTACTCCCTCTCTCACATCCTCCATAAAGTTTTGAGGTTTAAAATTGAACAAATCAAAAAGACAAAACTTAGGAAAACTCCATCTCTAGTCTACCAATTGAGAAATAGCATGCATACTCTTTATTCCTCGCCAAAAACCATACTTTGATGAGCAACTACCTATTAGGGACCCCATGTTCATCTAAACAATTGAGCTTTGAGATATGGTAGAATGACTTGACACTTGCTCTCTTATGCAATGAGACTTGGTTTTATCTTCGAAAATTAAAATAAAGCATGCTCATGGTTTGACTTAGCCAAATCCTACCAAAAAGAATAACAACATGAATATCCACTATAGCTACTTCCTCGCTATATTGAGTTTTGTCAGCTCCGTTGATCCGCGTTGAGAGAGGTTCATGTAACACCCCAGGTGTTACTTACTAGTTAAGCTATGGTTTGGACAAAAATAAGCTTCTTTTTATGCTTGGTTACGTTGTCGGTCGACGAGACGAAAAAAAGAAGCAAAAATCCGAGAGTTACCCCTTGTCGGAAACCCTAAACCCTAACTTTTCTTTACCCCCTTTTCTATATTTCAAAATCTATGCAAAATTTGACAAAACTTCCAAAAGCTACTTTGTAGATCTTTTCTTGATGAACAAAAGATATGTACAAAGTTTTTCAAGTTTTTGAGTAATTTTAAAAGTAATTTTGAATTCAAATTTATCCCTTTTTGACCCCATTTCAAAAAGTCATATTTAGAGGCAGAATTTGAAAATCTTCCAATTGTGAAAATTGTAGATCTTGAAATTTTAAGTCAAGTTGCTTTTTGGAGTTTTTCGAGTTTAGTTCAAATTTTGGAAGTAATTTGCAAAATTCAGAAATGTTAGGGTTTGGGTGCTACAATTGTCGACGCGAGGGTTGCCCATGCCGGTCACTTTGCCGCCGCCGTCCGTCCGTGGGCGTCGGCGTCTTTCGGCGTCCTCACGCACGCGTCACACGGCCACCGGGGCGAGTTCGCGGCCGCCATCCACGCCCCCGTCCTCGACTTTCTCTCTTAAGGCCTGAGCCGACGCCGTTTTCTTTTTTTTCTTCCTCGCCGCCGTCGACCACCACCGGCTCTCCGTCGCCTTGCGCGCCGCTAGTAAGCGGTTCCTAACCACGCAATAGAGCGTCTTGACGAAGCTCACCACATCCTGCGCACGCTTTGAGGACCTTTCGCACCCTCTTGACTCGCCCCCTGCCCAGCTGCGCCGTCTTTTTCTCACCGCCGGCCGGCGCCGCCGTGATCCGCCGCCGTCTGCCGACAGCCGACACGGTGAGCCGTTCGCTCGCCGCCACCTTGAGCGTTGAGATCGCCTTGATATAGTGGTCATGATCGGCCCGCTTTGTGAAATGTAGAGCCCCGGACGCGTCGGAACGCCACCCTTGCCGCCGGCCCGCCGTCGGCTTTGTCGCCACCGCCGACGACCGCCCCGCCCCCGTCTCGGCCAACCAACGTGAGCACCGCCATCTTTCCGAGATCCCGGTCACGGGGGTCATCGGTTGGTGTTTAGTGCGCCGTAGCCGCGGAACGCGCTGTCGCTGACGAGCCGACGTTGCCGCCCCCGCGCACGCGAGTAGGGTCCTAGCTAGGGTCCGTTTGGGTTCGATTAGGCGGGGTTTTAGGACCCTCCGAGGTGCTTTGGAGATGATGCGCCGCTCTCCGTCGTCGGGGAGGGCCCGGCGAGTCGCCGCCGCGTGGCCGCCGCCGCGCCGCCATGGCCGCTCGGTGGTGGTCCTCGGTGCCTTAGGTGTAGGATTTTTTGGGCGTCAAAGTGTGCGTGAAAAGTCGTGGGGTCGTTAAGAGAGTCAAGTAGCGCCGTTGAAGGAGTCGCCGCCGTGAGCTTTGGCCGAACGCCGCCGGCCGCCCTGATCGGCCGCTGGTTGGCCGTTTGGGGCCGGCTACTGCTATCCGTCAGCGCAGGTTGGGCTGCACAGTGCTGGGCCGAGCGGGATGTTGGGCTGGAAACGGCCCGAGGGTCTGTTTTGTTTTAAAACTTGATTTATCTATTTTCTTTACTTATGAATAGTACCCGATTTTGTAAATTTCATATAAATTCAAGTTTAGCTTTAAAAATTCTAAAAATTTTTGTAGAAGCTTCTTATGAGTATATGAATCCATGAAAAATTTGAAACTTGAGTTTTGAATAGTTTTTGCATGATTTAAAAATACAAATTTTAATTGAAAAATGCATCTTCCATGATTTTTAGAAAATAAAATATTTATTCAAAAATCATGAAAATTTATTTGGTGCTGTTTTATGATGTGATCTTCTTGTATAAAAAGTTTGGGGTCATTTTGAAATGTTTAAATTATTTTCTATATTATGCTTTATTTTATTTATTAGAAAAGTGAGTTTAGAGTTTAATGACTTAGGTTTGATGTGTGATTTGGGATTGTTTTGTGAAACTTGGATCATACCACAATTAAGTGGTCCTTGAGAACTCCTTAGGCAATGGTGATGATATCTTGTAGAGTAGTTCAGCAAGTTGGTTTTGTTGGGTTGCAACTTTATCGTGAAGGAAAGTTGTACTCAAGTGTTTATCATTTCATGCATCCATCAAGCATCATATTTATATTTCATCATGCTAAAGCATGCATCATCATCTACGTGTAGAGTATACGAGAGTGAGATGGTTCATGATGGTCGAGCTTCGAAGAAGATCCATCCACCGATGATATCGAGGTCAAGTATGACTTCGGGTGATCTCAAGTATGAATCTAACTTTTTCCCCGCAATCTGTGCAAGCCCCGGTGCATTTAAACCCTTCTCTATTTCATAAATGTTTTATTCACCTTAAGCCTAGTGCAATGTGCATTAAGTTAGTAGGAGTTGGTTGATACCGTTGCTGCATGACTACCTTGAATTTTAGTTAATCCAATGTTATCCCACTAGTATGAGTAGGTCGTTTCTCTTATGCTTAGTAATGCCTAGATTTCGTAGAAGTCGAAAGTGATGGTTTTATCATTCGCGAGACATGGGTTTTATCTTTGTTCCTCCCGGCTATGGAAAAGAGAACACCCCGATGGTGGTTCATGAGAATAAATATGTAGTGATGAATTTGAGATCGGACGGGGACGTAGGTTGAAAGCCGACGGGATACCTAGCTGTGCTTGTCCCGTGTTGGTCGTTTAAGGACCGTCCGTTGTTTGGATTGTTAAGTTCGGGACTTTTTGAACACAAGTTGCGCCCGAGGCCGTTTGAGCCAATGGCACGCCTCGACCGGGCGATCACCCCTGTGTCGACGAAACTAATCGCCACATGCCCCGGTAAGCGATCTCGGGGGGTGTGCCAAATCGGGAACGGACAACCGCAAGACCGGGAGTGGAGAGATGGCGGGAGTACATGTTACCCTCGTGGGTTAAAGTCCCGGATTGGAGGTGTACGGTGCTCTCGGGTGGCGATGGACCCAGTCCCGTTTTGGACGAACTGAGTGAGGGTTGATATATGCAAGCTTAAGTGCTACATATGTCGTGTGGTTAGGGATCCCCAGCTGGGTATAATCGGTTCATGAATCGCCGTTGCTTCTCGGTTATGGAGACCCGTTCTTCTGTCCATTCATCGTAGTAATTGAAGAAACAAGGTTACTCATGGTTATGCAAGGGAAAGAGATGCAGAGATAAGTTGAGATGTGTTGTTTAAAAAGTGTTTGAGATAGAACAGGTGCAAATCTAGATTTATTATGATTCAACAAAAATTGATGCTAAAATATTGAAAGTAAGGATCCCCTTGTAGTAAACTTTTCCGCAAACTCCCCTTTTCTAGCTCTACTTCCTTTAAGCCAAGATATCCTTGGAGTCTTTTCTTTTAGGCGGGTAAGTCTTGTTGAGTACTCCCGTACTCGGGGGTTTGTTAACCCCTTGTTGCGTGTGCCGACTCGTCTTTGTTAACCAAGGTTATGTCGGTGGGCTCGACATGATCCGGTTTCTTCTAGTTTCCCTCGCTTCCGCAAATTAAGTTAAGTTTACTCAAATGTAACTTACTCATATTTTTGTAAAATTATGTTATTATTCTTCCGCACTTCGATTTATATTTTTGTAACAAATGTTGTAATGTTGTAGCTACTCCTTTGTTGATCCCGGTATGAGTGGTGTAATCGGGGTTTCCGATGACACCCGACAGCTTTTTAAGTTATTGGGTGCATACGCACAAATTGTCCGAGGTCTTTGGGACAATGACAGTGCATGTGGGCCCGTAATTAGGAGGTTACGTCACGAGAATGGTATCGAGCTCATACTTAGGACCAGCTACAATATTACTTTTTGAAAACTTCAAAATGATTTTGTAATCTAAAAGTTTTTGAAAGTAACAACTTAAAAATGATCTTCTTTCTTTCCTTATGCTTGCCGGAAGCTTTCATGAAGATTTTTTCGACGAGTCAAGTAAAAGATTTCAAGAAGTTTTATGTCATCTTTTTGAAGAACAACGGGGAGTCAACTTCACCGACAATGTTCTCGCTAAGTGCTTTTCAACATTTCGTTGGTGCGAGTAGAAGATAGTATATAAAGTAAAGCCCTATAACCTACCAACGTCTAACATGATGAAGATGGAGTATGTTTAACATTGTGAAGACGTATAGGACGAGCATGCATCATATCATCATAATATGAGACTTCCTCCTTTTCTTTTGGACAACTATTCTTCTTTATAGTTGTTTGTCCTAAATTTCGTCCTATACCAAGTTTTTTTTGGTTAATGGACTTCCATTTGATAATTTTTCCTTCATAAGTTACAATTTTTAGGAGCTTGCACCTTGCCATGTTAACTCTATTTAAAAGCCTCAGACTACTCCTTGATTTCTCAACTCATACATGTGTCGTATTTTGACTTCTTCCATTATGACACATGCTCTTCTTTTCACTTTGACAACCAACATGCGTTGGTTGAGAGTTGCAATAATTGTGTCTTATGATAGAATCATGACCTGTGACCGGGAAATAGCGTCGAAACCTGGGGTCTCCTATGGACCGCGGCCATAAGGAAATACTGCCGGGCGTTCGCTTATGTCGGGGTCTATGGTCATGATTCACCATAATCCACAATTAATGAGCTTTCACCTTCTTTGCAAACTCTTTTTGAAATTCATATCCGTACTCCTCTTCTCTTATCGGTTGCAGTCACCTTTTGTTTCTGATTGCAATCTTGATATCAACTTTGTTGTTTGCAAAATTTCTTACAAGTCAATATATATTTGACACATTTCTTTTCCCATTACTTGTTCCACGGGATTTGTCACCTTGAAATTCCAGAAATTAGATTTCTTTTAAGGGGGAAAGATCTTCATATCCCAGTCATTCATGATTATCTTGTTGCATCATTAGTAAGCATCATTGCATTGCATATGTTGTTTATAGCATTCGTGTAATGCATTTATGATGTTTCCCATGTTATCTAAAATGATGTTAATGTTGGTTGTTGTTTGTGTTTCACTGTTAAGCCTGTGTGTGCTTTGGTTGAACCCTAGTTCAACTAGGATGTTATGCGTAAATCTTTGCCACGGCTTATGTTGTACCGTGTGGAACCTGGCCAAGTCTCTGTTGGACCTCTTAGATGTTTCTTCAAGAGAGGAGCCTGATGCCATACAATTTCTCTTTGATCTTTAAAACTTCCTTGGCTTTGATCTTGAAATCACCTTCATATGGACTCCACACCTTGGAACTTCCTTTGGTTGCTATCTTTCCTTTGTAAATCCTTGGTCACCATTATTTTTTTATCATATGGATTCTCTCCGTGGTTGTGGTTTTGGCCGTGGTGTTATGATTACTGATTTCTAATCATAATCCATTACAAAACTACACTAAGCATTCCCTTGCCGTGATTTTCCTTGGTTCTTTATCTATATTCTATCCAAGGACTCGTATATCGGATCAGTTGATTTGTGAGTTTCTTCTGAAAGTTACAAGAAGGTGACCCTTGAAGAGCAAGTCACCGACATCAACATTAACAGACTACAAGAAGTGGTAGATAAGGGACTCGCTTAATGATCTCTCGAAGGTAACGTTGACCAAGCTGTCAAGAAACTTATGCCGTCACTATTGGATCAAGAGGACATGAAAGATCGGAAAGTTATCCTGTTTCTCGATAAGTTTTATGCTCTTTGTTTTTGCTTTTGATTGGGATTTACCAAGCTACATTTATGTCCAACAATTACGTGACATTGCAAAGAGCATATGGATTAATCAGTTCGATTTTCAAATTTTTTTGGTCCTTTCGGGTTGGGATCATCGTGGCATTCTATTGGCGCCACGTGTCTTCCGAACGTCGTGAGTATCCCGCCCCTCTCGCTTTTCGTTTCCGTGTTGCGATCTCGCCGTCGCTCTGCACTCGTTTAGATCGGGTCATGTATTCTTCCGCACCACGCTCTCTTTCTTCCTTTCTTTGTGCGCCATGTCTGCCCGCCGCCCTCGCCATTGCACCGTACCGGACCCCTCCATGGTCTCGGTCTACTCCTCGTCTCCACGTCGCGGGAATCCTGTCACCCTATGCTTGAGCGCGAGCGCACCATCACCGGTGGCCGCTCCACCCGTGAACTGCTTTTTGACTCTCTCTTCTCTCTCGGCTTCCTCTTTTCGGTCGCCGCAAAGATCTCTATCCGCTCCTCTCAAGCGCTATAAGACGCAACCGGGTACCTTGCTTCGCCACTTCCATCTCTCCAAAGCCCATCGCTAATCTCTTTTAAGAATCACAGAGTCGATCTCCTTCACCAAGGTGAAGCTGTATAGTTCAAGGAGAAACCGAGGCGAGAGAAGAAGACGTGAAATCGGTCTTTGCAAGATCAAGCTCTTACTCGCGGATTCGTGTCGCCGTCAAAGGGTACTACGCATCTCGTTGAAAAAGAACTCCGTTTTCATCCTAGAAGGTCGAGTCTACATCCGGTTAGCTTATGGCCCTAGGATTCATTCTCAGTGCCTTCTTGACATGTTGTGCCTCCTCGATCCCATCGTTTCTCGGATCATTTGGGGTCCTTTTTGCGCTTTGGTCGCTTATCTTTTTAATGTTTCTTCTTTGTCCTCGTCCGTCAAGTATCCGGAGTGATGCTTTGTTATGTAAAGATGTGTCCCTAATCCCGCAGAGAGTAATCCTTGTACCCTCTTTGTATCTCCAATGGTTTTGTAATCGTCTATCGTGTGGACAAGTTCTATCATCTTTGAGTGCAGTTTTAGAGCTATGGAAATCTCTCGTCGCTTTCTTGAAGTTCCCATTCGAATCTCGGGACGAGATTCATTATGGGAAAGGCCGTAACACCCCAGGTGTTACTTACTAGTTAAGCTATGGTTTGGACAAAAATAAGCTTCTTTTATGCTTGGTTACGTTGTCGGGTCGACGAGACGAAAAAAAAAGAAGCAAAAATCCGAGAGTTACCCCCTTGTCGGAAACCCTAAACCCTAACTTTTCTTTACCCCCTTTTCTATATTTCAAAATCTATGCAAAATTTGACAAAACTTCCAAAAGCTACTTTGTAGATCTTTTCTTGATGAACAAAAGATATGTACAAAGTTTTTCAAGTTTTTGAGTAATTTTAAAAGTAATTTTGAATTCAAATTTATCCCTTTTTGACCCCATTTCAAAAAGTCATATTTAGAGGCAGAATTTGAAAATCTTCCAATTGTGAAAATTGTAGATCTTGAAATTTTAAGTCAAGTTGCTTTTTGAGTTTTTCGAGTTTAGTTCAAATTTTGGAAGTAATTTGCAAAATTCAGAAATGTTAGGGTTTGGGTGCTACGATTAAGCCGGACGCGGGGTTGCCCATGCCGGTCCACTGCCGCCGTCCGCCCCATGCCGAGCGTCGGCGTCTTCTGGCGTCCTCATGCGTCACCGGCCACCAGACGAGTTCGCGAAGCCGCCATCCACGTCCCCGTCCTTTTCTTTCTCTCTCTTAAGGTCGGAGCCGACGCCGTTTTTTCTTCTTTTTCTTCCTCGCGCCGCCGACCACCACGGCTCCGCCGCCTTGCGCCGCCGCTAGTAAGCCCTAACCACAGCAATAGAGCACGCAGACGAGCTCGCCACATCCTTGCGCACGCCCGAGCCTGCCGCCGCACCCTCTTGACTCGCCGGGGCTGCCCACGTTTTTCCTCACCGCCGGCCTAAGCGCGCCGTGATCCGCCCGTCGTCGTGCCGACACGTGAGCCGTTCGCTACGCCACCTTGAGCGTTGAGATCGCTGGATATAGTGGTCATGATCGGCCCATCTTTGTTCGCAGAGAGCCCCGCACGCGCCGGAACGCCACCCTTGCCACCGGGTTTCGCCGGCCACCTTTGCCGCCACCGCCGACCTCGTCCCGCCCCGCTCTCCGGCCTAACCAACGTGAGCACCGTCATCTTTCCGTGAGATCCCGGGTCACGAGGGTGTGTCATCGGGTTTGTCGTTTAGTGCGCCGTAGCCGCCGGAACGCGCTTGCCGCCGACGAGCTCGACGTTGTCGTGCCTCCGCGTACGTGGCAGGGTCCCTAGAATCGGTTTTGGTTCGATTAGCCGGGGTTTTAGGACCTCTGCGAGGTGCCGGAGATGATGCCTCTCCATCGGCGTCGGGGGAGGGCTCGACACCTTTCCGCCCGCGGTCGCCCGCCGCACGCCATGGTCGTCGGTGGTGGTGCCTCGAGTGCCTTAGGTGTAGGATTTTGGGCGCAAATTGCAAAGTCGTGGGGGTCGTGAAGAGTCGTGACTTAGTTAAATGGAAGGTGTCAAATAGTGGTTTGGCTTGTTTGCTATTTTTATAAAAAGTTCAAGGTCTTTTCTATAAAAGCCGCGGGTTAGGGCTTTGGCCGAGCATTAGCAAAGAAAACATTCAGGTTGGGCAAAGGTAAGCGGGCCGCTGGGATGTTGGGTCGAAACGGCCCGAGGGTCCGTTTTTGTTTTAAAACTTGATTTATCTATTTTCTTTACTTATGAATAGTACCTAATTTTGTAAATTTCATATAAATTCAAGTTTAGCTTTAAAAATTCTGAAAATTTTTGTAGAAGCTTCTTATGAGTATATGAATCCATGAAAAATTTGAAACTTGAGTTTTGAATAGTTTTTGCATGATTTAAAAAATACAAATTTTAATTGAAAAATGCATCTTCCATGATTTTTAGAAAATAAAATATTTATTCAAAAATCATGAAAATTTATTTGGTGCTGTTTTATGATGTGATCTTCTTGTATAAAAAGTTTGGGGTCATTTTGAAATGTTTAAATTATTTTCTATATTATGCTTTATTTTATTTATTAGAAAAGTGAGTTTAGAGTTTAATGACTTAGGTTTGATGTGTGATTTGGGATTGTTTTGTGAAACTTGGATCATACCACAATTAAGTGGTCCTTGAGAACTCCTTAGGCAATGGTGATGATATCTTGTAGAGTAGTTCAGCAAGTTGGTTTTGTTGGGTTGCAACTTTATCGTGAAGGAAAGTTGTACTCAAGTGTTTATCATTTCATGCATCCATCAAGCATCATATTTATATTTCATCATGCTAAAGCATGCATCATCATCTACGTGTAGAGTATACGAGAGTGAGATGGTTCATGATGGTCGAGCTTCGAAGAAGATCCATCCACCAGTGATATCGAGGTCAAGTATGACTCGGGTGATCTCGTTAAGAAATCTAACTTTTCCCTGCAATACAGGCAAGCCCCGGTGCATTTAAACCCTTCTCTATTTCATAAATGTTTTATTCACCTTAAGCCTAGTGCAATGTGCATTAAGTTAGTAGGAGTTGGTTGATACCGTTCTTTGCATGACTACCTTGAATTTTAGTTAATCCAATGTTATCCCACTAGTATGAGTAGGTCGCTTTCTCTTATGCTTAGTAATGCCTAGATTTCGGTAGAAGTCGAAAGTGATGGTTTTATCATTCACGAGACATAGGTTTTATCTTTGTTCCTCCCGGCTATGGAAAAGAGAACACCCCGATGGTGGTTCATGAGAATAAATATGTAGTGATGAATTTGAGATCGGACGGGGACGTAGGTTGAAAGCCGACGGGATACCTAGCTGTGCTTGTCCCGTGTTGGTCATTTAAGGACCGTCCGTTGTTTGGATTGTTAAGTTCGGGACTTTTTGAACGCAAGTTGCGCCCGAGGCCGTTTGAGCCAATGGCACGCCTCGACATTTGGCGATCACCCCAGTCGACGAAACTAATCGCCACATGCCCCTGTAAGCGATCTCGGGGTGTGCCAAATCGGAACGGACAACCGCCTTTGGGAGTGGAGAGATGGCGGAGTACATGTTACCCTCGTGGGTTAAAGTCCCGGATTGGAGGTGTACGGTGCTCTCGGTGGCGATGGACCTAGTCCCGTTTTGGACGAACCGAGTGAGGGTTGATATATGCAAGCTTAAGTGCTACATATGTCGTGGTGGTTAGGGATCCCCATTTGGGTATAATCGGTTCATGAATCGCCGTTGTTTCTCGGTTATGGAGACCCGTTCTTTCCGTCCATTCATCGTAGTAATTGAAGAAACAAGGTTACTCATGGTTATGCAAGGGAAAGAGATGCGTAGATAAGTTGAGATGTGTTGTTTTAAAAAGTGTTTGAGATAGAACAGGTGCAAATCTAGATTTATTATGATTCAACAAAAATTGATGCTAAAATATTGAAAGTAAGGATCCCCTTGTAGTAAACTTTTCCGGGCAAACTCCCCTTTTCTAGCTCTACTTCCCTTAAGCCAAAGATATCCTTGGAGTCTTTTCTTTAGGCGGGTAAGTCTTGTTGAGTACTCCCGCACTCGGGGTTTGTTAACCCTTGTTGCAGGTCCCGACTCGTCTTTGTTAACCAAGGTTATGTCAGTGGGCTCGACATGATCTGGTTTCTTCTAGTTTCCCTCGGCTTCCGAAATTAAGTTAAGTTTACTCAAATGTAACTTACTCATATTTTTGTAAAATTATGTTATTATTCTTCCAAGATTCGATTTATATTTTTGTAACAAATGTTGTAATGTTGTAGCTACTCCTTTGTTGATCCTGGTATGAGTGGTGTAATCGGGGTTTCGATGACACCCGACAAGCTTTTTAAGTTATTGGGTGCATCCGCACACGCTGCCGAGGTCTTTGGGACAATGACAAAAGTGTGTGGGCCCGGTAATTAGGAGGTTCTGTCACAGTTCATACCCCCAAGATCGGAAAACACGTACACCCACTTATACACGCCGATTCTCACAATGAGAATTGCGCACAACATGCACCCCTACCATCCACCAAATAAATACTCCATTCATTATACCATGATCATCTCCGGTTATCAAGAAAAATGCACGAGAGAGAAGGATACGCCGCAGAAAAAAAAAAATAAGAGATGAAAAATGGACACGTGTCCGAGGACGAGTAGAGCCCACATCTCCAAAAAAAAAAAAAAAAAAAAAAAAAGAGAAAAGTAGCCTGTATCTCTCCAAAAGCATATATATATAAAAAAAGGGGGGGAGAGATCATGAGTCAAGGAGTAACCACAAAAATACCAAAAATATTTTCCATACACTATTGCACATTTCGATCTAGGAGTATGGCTCCTCTTTCCAACGATCCAGCTTGACCCGACAAAACATACAGAGGTATGCGTATGCAACACTCCACTCCAAAGATCCACAAAACCCTGCAAAAAGATAGGATGAGTGAGAGTGAAGAGTGCTTTGGTAAGGAAACACAAATCAGTGACTATGTGAGAATCAACCATGGAGCATTGCTACTTTATCTTAAAAAAAAAATAATAATAATAATCAACCAAGTCTTTGCACATGAGTAGTAGCAAGGAGATACGATTTCATGACCGTTCCATTGTTCAATCGCCCAAGAAAACATCGTAGCCACTCTTGAATGCTCACAAGGCAAGGTGAGGCCGGAATAACTTGTATGCAGGTCTACATCTTGGAGATTGAACCACTTTAGTCCCTCGTGCCTTCACTCGAGGACGAGTAAAAGGGCTAAGTGTGGGGGAGTTTGTTGACGGTAACCAACGACTAATTAATACCGTCAACACAACACCAAAACAACCTAGAAATAGGATTTTTAACTAACGTATTCCAAAGTTTTGGTGTTTATTTGGACTTGCGGTACAAACTCATGGATGATCACTTTGGGCCAAAAAGACAAAGAAAAGAAAAAGAAATAAAATCAATAAATAGAAAAAGGCCCAAAGGAGCAAATGGCAAGCCCAAACAAGAATCGCAGGAAAACGTCAAAAACCAGGCCGCGGTCCACCCTACAACTTTTCGGGACGAATGGCGACACCTCACAAAGCCCGGGCCGAACCGGCCCTGCACAGGTGGCTGCGCAGCCCCTTGGTGCAGTGCCGCACCGGCCGAGGCGGTTCGCGTGAGCCGGTGAGGCGGTTTGTTACCTTCAAAACCGGTGAAACCGACGTGCGCTAGTCGGTTTGCGCAAAGAAGGAAGGTGTCCAATGACGGTTTTGGCTCTTTCCATGTGGGGGGAGAAGAATTTTCCAAAGAGCCCCCTCTCCTCTACCTATAAAGGAGGCCCTCTCCCCTCATTCAACATAGATCAAATAGATCAATTCCATACAACACAAGGAGGAGCCACAATGTAATAGAGAGGGGAGAGTTCTATTCTTCTTCTTCTTTTTCTTCTTCTTCTTCTTCTTCCCCCTCTAATTTCTAATGGAGAGTGAGAGAGGAAAGGCTAGAGATCTTGGTTCTCTCTACCTGAGTCCGCTTAGGACGCCCTCGGTGTTCCGCGGTTCCTAGGAGGGGCCAGTCTTGGGACTTGTCTGCAGCCGCCGCTGTACCTCTGCAAGCTACTTACACTTTGGTAAGAAAAGCTTGTGATTATCTTTTTGGCTTATTGTTCTTCAAGTATATTTTCTTAGCTGTTATAGACTTGCGGGATTGGTAGTCGTATTCCTTCGGTCGTAACTCTTGGAGAAGGAACTCTTTGACCGGGGAACCTCGATCGACCCAAGAGTTGTGGATGGTAGTGCAAACGTGGTGTTTGGGCTAGCGTTTCTCCTACCTTTTTGCGGTGCATCCCACGGTTGAGGGGGTAGGCGGCTTGGTCGTGACAAGCCTTGTCCGCCCCTTGAAATCCCCCCCACGCTCGGGTCGCTGCGTCGCAGAGAGCTAATTGTTTATTAATCGTTTTTTGAGCGTGGGCCGGTTCAAGCAACTTCTTAACAAGAGAGAAATCCCCGCCTGAAACCTAAGCCATTAAAGATACTTCACTATCCATAAGTTATCCTAGGGTAGCCCTGCTCAAAGATTAGAGCGCAACCGCTCCCCTCGTGGAAAATACGATACCCTGAATACTTCCGGGTGAAAGCTACAATGACAATTCCGTGCGCTTGCGGATTTATCTGTGTGCGTTAAGAAACGTCAACACATGGTATCTAGACTATAGGTTACCCGAGGTTGCGCTCAATCCTCCGGGTTAGTTGTGGTAGCCCCACGGGTGACAGCTGACTGTAAGGCCTTTGTAATCCACCACGTTAGGGTTGATGTTCATAGAGCTTTTTTTGGCAGCCTTCCCCAACTACTTTTTCCCGTCTTTCTCGAGAGTTGGAAAGGTATTGTTGCTCCAAAGTGTATTTGTATGATTGTTATATCTATCCATACTTTAGTTATCTTAGAACTAAAGTAATAGAGATGTGTCTAGGAACCTTGATCTCTTCTGTTGCCCTCTTGATTAGCTAATCTATTCATTTATCATAGTATTCTTATAGTTATGTTTTTATTCATACATTACTTTTATGCATTATTATTTATAGTCTTATTTATATTAAATATCAGTTATAACTTACCCCACTTTAGTCTAGTTGGTTTACTAAGTTAGCAAATACATGATTGTGAGTTATTAGATTCTTTAGCCATAGCTTCTTTGTGGATACGATACTCTAGAATACTCCTAGAAAAAAGCTACAATGGTGTTCTCAGGCGCTTGTAGAATCTTTCTTATTCTTTTAGCACTTAACAAACATCAACATTACTGTATACACACACGAGCAGAGCCGGTAAGGACGATGTTGTACACGCATAGGAAGGCGACATTGTTACGTCGCTGAAGCACAAACAATGACGAGTCAGATAGTGTTGTCGTGAACCCGATCTTGGTGACGAACTCCAAAACTCAGCAAACCTACTGAACTAGGCTCTTGGAGCTTGGTGTAGACCATAGAGAGATTTGTCAAGCAAACACATGGCCATGGGCTAAGCTTCTCCTCCATGAAACCCGGGATGTTGAGAGAAGACATGCTCTAAGATGACCACGGAGGTTGTTGACACCGATTCGCAACCGTGCAACACACCAGTGGGTCTTGGACGCTCAAGGAGGTTGTCTCTACAACCTGCAACACAACAAACACATAGTGTAACCGGACAAACCAATCTAGAGATCGAGACGGCCAATGTAGAGCTCGTGTATGGCTGAAACAGCTCCTGAACCACCTCTGAAAGGATCCGTCAGGAGGAAGCACGTGGAGGATCTCTTAGGACCAGCAAGGCCGCCTAAGATGCCAATGAATCTCATGGTGAGAGAGACCGGACAGCAGGTAGAGGGGTTGAGGAGAGAAAATTAGGGTTAAAGAGGGTAATTTGGTTGCTTGTGATTCTATTCATAGCATGGGATCAATCGGCCATGATCCTCTCGTATAAATAGAGGGGGTGGTCTTATCCTAGTAGGAAACAACTCCAACATGTGATCTACAAGTTTCCCATGACCAAAACTTGCCAAAACAAGATTTGGAGACAAATCGGTTCGGACTTCAAGACGGGCATCGGCTTAGCCGGCCTCAAACCCGGCTTAGCCGGGCCACGGGGTTGAGCCGGGCGCCCAAGCCGGCCTAAGTTGAACCCGGGCTAAGCCGGTTCGAGTACCCGCTTAGCCGACCTGCTCGGTGACCACAGTCCACCGGCAAAGCAGAGCTGGCTTAGCCCGGCGGGGTGACCCGGCTAGGCCGACCGGAGGAGGGGGACCCAGCCTGGCCGGCCTAGCCAATCCAGTTAGCCAAGTAGGTCGGCTCGCTTGTGGCTCACCGTCTTCTCCGCATGTTTGATTGCTCCATTGACGACGCCACTCGACCTCCGGGGCCTCCACAACTTGCTCGTGTTGCCAAATATAACAATGGACATTTTTAGTGTCAACATATGCCCCTCGTTTTTTAGGTGAATGATGCATTGAACCCGAAAAAACACCTATCAAAAGATAACCGACTAGCACGATACCCATCACATTGGCTGACCAACGACTAAGGGCAATGTATACATCGACCATTTTTGTACTGAGGGCAATACATGTATCCGCCATTGCTTGATAGAGAACTCTAGGCTTCTTGCCAAACACTTGGAAAGTATCCATTGATTTCCTTCGGCAGAGGTTCACCTTTCAATATTTCCAAAGAAGTATGAATTCCCAAAGATGACTCGACCACACTCATTGGACCTTTCTAATTGGGAGACCATTTGCCAAATTCGCCGCTCTTCGATCCAATAGGGAGGATGGTTTGCCATACTAGATCTCCCACTTGAAACGATTTGCTTTTCACTTTCTTATTGTAGGCCCTCGCAACACAAACTTTGTCCTTCTCAATCTCCTTTTAACCTTTTATCTTTCACTTCATCAACATTATCCATCATTAGATCATGGTACACAATAGGAGATAGATCATTCTACTTAGCAAATCTATATGCACTCAAGTTCACTTCGACAGGTAACATGGCTTCTTGACCATGCACTAGCTCAAAAGGAGTAACTTTTGTAGCACCAGGCTTTGATATGCGATACGCCCACAAAGCTTCTGACAAAACTTCATGCTGCTTCCTTGGAATCTCTTCAATCTTCTTTTTAATGAGCTTGATCAGAGTCTTGTTACTAGCTTCAGCTAGGCCATTAGCTTAAGCATAGTGTAGAGATGAGTTAACCAACTTGATTTTGTATGATTCGCAAAACTCTTAACTTCCTTGGACATAAAGGACGTCCCTTGATCCATAGTTAATGGTTGAGGAATGCCAATTCTATGAATAATATGCTCAATGATGAACTCAATCACCTCCTTATGAGTTATATTCTTCCAAGGAATCGCTTCACACCATTTAGTGAAATAATTTGTGGGAACCAAGATGAATCGATGCCCCTTTGAAGACAAAGAATGAATTTAGCCAATGAAATCTAGCCCCCAACCTCTCGAATGGCCACGGCTTCATAATAGGATGAAGTTCAAGAAGATGCACCATTTGAATGTTACCAAACCGTTGGCACTCATCACAACCTTTGTAGTAGCAAAAACAATCAGCCATCATAGTAGGCCAATAGAAACCAGCCCTTCTCAACAACCACTTCATCTTCGGGGCCGATTGATGCGTACCACAAATTCCTTCTTGGACTTCTACCATTGCCACTCTTGCTTGATCAGATCCCAGGCACTTGAGCAACAAATCATCAGCAGTTCTTTGATAGAGCTCGCCATGCTGAATAATATACTTGAATGCACTCATTCGCACGCTCTTATCAACTTTGGTACTAGGATCCTACAAATAAGTCATCAAGGGAGTCCTCCAATCCTCCAAATCGGTACTAGAAGTACCAGAATCTGAACTAGACCGATTTGGGACATTATTGGGCGAATCAGCAACATCGGCCGCAGGGGAGTCGGCTTGGCCGACCATGGCGTCGGCTTAGCCGACTAGGCTGCCTAGTCAGCATGGCCGGCTAGGCCCGCTTGGTGACCTGGCTTAGCCGAAGTGATGGCCGGGCTAGGCTGAATGTGATAGTCGGTCAAGCCGGTTCGTCGAGTCCAAAGAAAAAAAGTGATCATCTTGATGCATCGAAGTTTTCTTGAATATGAAAATTACGCCCACCAACGTCAAATCCTGATGCTTGTTGAGCTAACATGTTGTCTTTTTGATTTTCGTGTCTTGGAATATGCCGAATCTTGAATTCAAAAAAAAATTGGAGATAAGTTCAAGACAAGTATCAAGAGAAGCTCGAAGTGATCCATCTAAATATTGAAATTCACCAGCAACTTGCTGCACAACCAGCAACGAATCACCATTGGCTTCAACATGTTGCACTCCCATGGAACTTAACATGATCAACCTGAATAGAAGAGCTTGATATTTGGTTTGATTGTTAGTATATTGGAATTCCAACCGGCTTGATATTCCTGTCTCAACATTATTAGGAGAAACAAGAACAATACCAATACCTTAGCCATCTTTACAAACCGATCCATCAAAATACAACTTCCATGGGGTGTAAATAAGGTAATTGACTTCATCATTTAAATCAATACCATGCTCAACAATAAAATCAGCAAGGACTTGACATTTTACAGATTTTAATGCTTCATAAGTCAAGTCACAATTCCTCCTCCTTGCTGTGCTCCAAAGGTGGGCATTTGATTCTCTCTGGTTTCCACTCCTCGCTCTCGAGATCGAATGCGTCTATGCGATTCCTATCATGAGATACTGGGTAAGTGGTGTGAGGCATGAATAGTAGAGGACGCCGCTAACGGTTGCCTTGTCTTTGCATGAAAAGGTTTCATCGTAGAATGGGCCCCACGGCCTTTGCCTCCATGCCATCTCAGCACCACCATCCAAGATGGTGGCGACCTCGCACCACTGGCTACGGCCATGCCAGAGCGACGAGGTTACAGTCACCCGACGCTGAGGCTCGGCCAAAGCTGTAGTCACTCACAGCAGTCGTAGACGTCGGGGCCCACCAGGGCGGCGGGGATCCTCCATGCCGACGACGGTGAAGACACGCCCGGACTCTGGATCGATGATCATGGCACTGAGCTCTGCCCTGTAGACGAAGATGAGGTCGAGGCGCGTCGGCGCCAGCAATAATGTTGTACCGCCTCAACGTCATCGAACACCCCCAGGATGTTGCTGCCCTTGTCCAGCAGCCGCAGCTCCTTCTCTGGTGTGGATCTGAACACAGCGACGATGAACGGGCCGGTGGTGTGAGATCTCTGCACGGCAATGAAGGTCGGGTCGGAGATGAGGGCGTGCCAGGCCTTGCACACGCACCGGAAACCGGCACAGGGATTTCGCTGGCAGCCTGAGTAGCACCTCCAAGATTATGTCCTCCGGCAGTGAGAGGCCGCCGCTGTTGCTGTCGTCATCGTCACCTCCGCCGTCGCGTTTTCATAGGTTCGCCTGCATTGTTGTGGCACTCCTAAGGTTTGCTCACAGCAGGATTTGCGGAGTTCCGATCCTCTGCTCATGTAGTTCGAGCATAAAAGAGTTCCGATGGCCCCGGCTACTGGCCTGTGGCATATGGGCTGGCCCGAACATAAACCAACCATCTGAATAGGCCCATTTAAAGCTTGGCCCGCTCGGCTTGCATTCTCCTGGGCCACAGGCCCAACTGTTCAGCAGGCTCTTCACATGGGGCTCTGCTGTTTTTACATCACGTATCACGTTGCCTCCTCTCAAAGAAGAAAGCGTATTCACGTTGCCGTCAGTGGTTCTGCATGCAACACAACTTTAAATTTAAGAAAACTATGTTAGTTATGTCTATGTGTTGCAACGAAAAAAAAAACTTGCGTACCCAATTCCCATAAACATAGCATAAAATTTAACATTTTGGATCGAATTACACATCATTATTGGGTAATACTACTTGTAAGACATATCGTTCTCGTCCCCATGGTACACGGTACACCTCTAATTATATAGTTGATTATAATTAGTGTTTTGCTTGTTTATCCCCTCTAAAATGATTTCCAGTGGCATCTCTCTGTTATTTAGGATTACACCCTGTTTTTTTTTTTTTTTTTTTGAGAAAGAGATTAGACCCTTTGGGAATAAGAAATCCCTTCTAGTCCTTAGAAAACCAAACCGGAAGGGACTTCTTACTAAAAAGTCGAGTACCTCGTAGAGAGACTTTTCCAAAAGTCGTAGAACTAAAAAGTCCTATGATTAATAAAACAAACGGGGCCTTAGTCATGATCATGGTTGAGTTCCTTATGGTGGAACCTGCCCACCTGATTTCAGGTCATCGACTTGACATGGATGTTACCATTTTCTTGGATTTATCGCAGGATTTAATGACGATATACTTTTAGTGATACATGACGTCTCTGTCAATAGCGAGGTGCACGTGGTGACTTTCAAGATCTGTCGATTGAATCCTTCAAAGTTACTCATAGGAAGGTGCTCATAGGGGTAGGATTTGTGTACGTGTATTCATAGGGGTGAATGTGTATTACGGACATATGCATTATACTACGTAAATTTTTTAAAAGAAGATTAGTCACCTAGGGCAAATTATTATGACTCTCCTTTTTTCTAGTTATTACATCGTGACTCTTCTTCTAGCTTCAAAGTCACCAAACTGGAAATCATTCAGCGTTTTAAGATTCAATTATTATGACTCTCCTTTTTCTAGTTATTACATCGTGACTCTTCTTCTAGCTTCAAAGTCACCAAACTCAATTAGTCTCAAACTTTCATCTATAAATACATATTTTTTTGAGTTCTCTTTTTTTCTCTATAACATTCAGCGTTCTTTTTCAATTTAGCTTTATTTATACTATAACAATAAATATGTATTTGATTTGATTGTTACGTATACTCTTGCCATGTATGTACGTACATGATTTTTGTTAGTTTGAACAACCCCTCCTATATCTAAACCTTGGATGACAGAAACAGGAGGTGGTATACTGGAATTTATTAAAAATAGAGTAAGAAAGTACAAACAAAAAAGAGAACAAGTTACAGAGCTGAAACTTGAAAGGGAAAGGAGAAACTAAGAAACTACAACATTTTATTAACAAATAAAATTATCAAGAGCGGCAATGTTCTAGGTTTGCAAGAAATTTTCAATTGGATTAGCTTCATGAGAGAGATAATTATTACACAAGAAATAAAATGTTCGGTCTTCTTTAGAAAAATTTTGTAGGGGTACAGAATAATGGTCCAACAACCCTTGGGAAAACATATTCATGGTTCACTACAAAATTATTCTACGTTTCGAGAAGCTTTTTCCAAGATTTAGGAGAATATATGTTCCAACCTCAAAAGTAAAATGTCCGCACTTCAGTAAATGCAAACAGTTTTTTTTTTTGGGGGGGGAGGGGATCACTTAGAGCTCAATTCAATTTTTTTATACCTCTCATCTTGGTACAGCTATAGTATTTGTTCATTTGTTCATACACGTACACACCACTCTACACACGCACACCCCACTCACACACACTATACGGCGTACAACAAATAGTCCTACAATTACACTCAGAACTTAAGACCACATCCTTCAAGAGATTACGAGAATAATCCGTAGATGACGGGCACCTCATAGTTTGGTGTTCGGTGGGAAAAATCGGGCGAACACGCTGGAACCCGCGATCGGCGCCCTCACCCGAGCGCACACCAACTTTTTTTTTTTTAGCAGAATAGACCCCTTTATTCCTTCAAATCATAAGCTTTACAAACTCCCTCGGGAGGCTCGTTAAACCAAACATATCGCCCACCTAGGAAATTAACATAGCTTCTAGCTAAACAATGGGCATCGTAGTTTGCATTTCTATTCTCATGAACAAACTCCAACCTGTTGAAGGTGTTCATACTTTGCTTGATCTCCTACACGATAGGACCATATACCCCGCAACTTTGGCCCTGAATGCTCCTTACTGCATTCATGCAGTCGCTGGCCACCCTCACTGATCGTAGATCAAGGTCACTTGCTAGAGCCAGACCCTCACGACAAGCCAGGATCTCAGCTGTCTCCGGTTCTGTATATCCCTCCAAGACCAACACCGATGCTCCCAAGAACTTTCCAGCTTCATCTCTGGCCACCGCGCCTATGGACGCTCTTCTAGAATTTTTGGCCAATGCTGCATCCACATTGACCTTATCCCAACCACCAGGAGGCTTGATCCACCTTACTGTTGATCCTTGCACCGCCTGTTTTACTACTTTAATCGGTTCAGCAACCTCCAGCTCACTTAAGAAGCGCTCCACGAAACTGTGAGTTGAAAGAGGGCTCTGAAACTCATTCTCCATCACTGTTCGCCGCCTGGCATACCAGATAGCCCAGAGGCGTACCACCACCCTCGTCAGCTCCTTGTGTTTAAGTCCCTTCATCACCTCCTCTAACCACGCTTGGGCATCGAGGGTCTCTATGTTAGAGATAAACTCCACGATCTCCTCGCTTTCGGGGCCCGGACACTTCTAGCCATGTTACATTCTAGAAGCGAGTGCTTCCATGAATCCGCACATCCACACAGTGAACAAGCTGCATTAGGGGCCATGTTGCGTCTGTATCTGACATCACCTATCGGGATGGAGTATCTTGCCAATCTCCAGAGAAAATGTCTGAGCTTTGATGGAACTTTCACTCTCCAAAGATCAGCCCACTCCTTCTCCCCGAGCTTTCGTATTCGAACGGCTCGGTCTGTCCTCCATCCATGCTGATGTATTCTCCCTAAGCCGAATGAGCATACGGTACGCAGACCGCACCGAGAAGCTCCCCCTCTTCTCATAATGCCATGCCCAATAATCCTCCATGGGTCTTAGGCACAGCAGTATGTTCTCGATGATCTCCTTGTCGAATGGGGAGAAACACTCCTGTAATAATTGCCTGTTCCAACACTTGGACCTTTGGTCAATCAGCTCAGACACCCACACCGGCGGGTTTGATTTCATTGGTTGGAGTGGTCGCAACAATCCATCTCTGGGAAGCCACGGCATTTCCCAGATCTTTGTCGTGGTGCCCGATCCTATGCGTCGGATTAGTCCCTCGCTTGAGCACCTCTATCCCATCGACGATTGATCTCCAAACTTTGGGACGGTGCCGATCCCACCCCCCCTGGCTTCAAGAACGTCGTCGTCGGGTAGTAAACCGCCTTAAGTATTCTTGCACTCAGTGAGTCGGGATCCATGAGAAGCCTCCAGGCTTGGCGAGCCAGCAGTGCAAGATTGAACACCTCAATGTCCCTGAAACCGAGCCCGCCGGATCCCTTGGGCATGACCATATCGTCCCAAGCAACCCAGCAAACCTTGCGCTTGCCCTCTTTGCTGCCCCACCAAAAATTTCGGAGTAAACTATTTATATGCTCGTAGAGTCCACGAGGCAATCTGAAGCACGCCATCGTGTACGTTGGGATGGCTTGGGCAACCAATTTGATGAGAACTTCTTTACCTGCAGCCAATAAACATCTTTCCATCCATCCCTGAACTCGTTGCCACACCCTATCCTTCAGGTATGAAAACACACCTCATCGTAGCTTGTCCGACATCAGTTGGCATGCCTAGGTACCGCTCGTTGAGAGCTTCGGATGCCACTTGGAGCACATCCTTTATCTCCACCGAATCGCCCTGTCTGCATCCCTTGGCAAAATGGATAGATGATTTGTCCAGATTAATCTGTTGGCCCGACTTTCGGCGGTAAAAGATTGAGGGCCTCCTTCTTTGTTTTTCGCATTCTCTTTTTCCGCTCCGAAAAAAGCAAGGCTGTCATCCTTGAAGAGTAAGTGGCTCACCATCGGAGCTGACGGAGCCACTTTGATACCCATGAGATCTGATGACTGAGTACGGTGTTTTAAAAGGCACGATAGGCCCTCTGCTGCTAATAAGAACAGGTATGGAGAAATTGGATCACCTTGACGAATGCCCCTGGAGGGCTTGAAAGCCACCCGGCTTGTTTCCATTCAATGTTATTCAAAAGGAGACCGAACTAATCAATCTCATAATCATCTTGACCCGCAGACGATGAAAGCCTAGCTTGATCATAATCTCTCTGTAGGTACTCCCATTCCGACCTATCATATGCTTTCCTCATATCGAGCTTCACAAGACAAGAGCGTTTCTTTGTCGCCCTCTTCTTCTTCATATAATGCAAGCACTCATAAGCCGTAATAATATTATCCGTAATTAGTCTTCCCGGTACGAAGGCGATCGCTCCTCGATATGATATCGGGAAGGATAACTCGCAACTGTTGGCCACCGTTTTTTGACGCAATTTTATAGATCACATTGCACAAGGCGATGGGGCGAAATTGCCCCAAATCTTCAGGCTTATCCACCTTCGGGATTAATACAATATTTGTCTCATTAATCCCTGCTGGATCATCCTCTCCCCGCAGTAGCCGAAGGACAACCGCGGACACCTCCTCGCCACATAATTCCCAATGCCTCTGAAAGAAGTGAGCCGGAAATCCATCAGGGCCTAGGGCTTTGGTGGGAAACATCTGAAACAAGGCCGTCTTGACCTCGTCTGCACTTATCGGTTTGAGTAACATATCATTCATATGCTCTGTCACCTTGACCGGCACCACGATCCATCGGTTGGTACGTATCTCTCGCCCCCTCCGTAGCATATAGGGTCTTGTAAAAATCCGTGGTCATAGACGCCAACGTAGCTTCATCCTCCGTGAAGGTCCCGTCTTGTTGTTTTAACCTCGAGATTTTGTTTTTCTTCTTACTGGGATGCACGGAGATGAAAAATTTTGTGTTCTTGTCCCCTTCACCGAGCCACGTTATACGCGACCTTTGCTTCCACATGACCTCCTCGCGATGACTGAGCTCCACGATCCTCTCAGCGATTTTTGTTTCTTCGTAGGATGGCCCTGTTCGATCGGGTTCAGAGCGAAGACGCTCTAAGCCTTGGCGTAATCCCTTTAGCTCACGTGTGACACGCCAAAGGTAGATCTCTCCCAGCCTCCGAGATATTTGGATATGTAGGACATCTTCGAGAGTAGTCCCCGCAAGTTTGTTGCCATCGGCCGGTCCTTCCATGCCCGAGATAAAGATTCACGACAATCGGCATGCCTTTCCCACATAATCTCGCACTGAACCGCTTGTTTTGTGACTCTTGTCCCCTTGTCTCCTCAGCCCATCCGAGTACAATAGGTCCGTGATCCGAAGCCGCCGAGGTGAGGTGGACGGACCTCGGTTAGCGGATAAGCGGGAGCACCCAGTCCAAGACGCTAGGGCACGGTCCAGCCGCACCCGACAAGTAGGAGCCACCGCGATCTTCTTCTCGTCGCCCACCACCGACCTTCATAACCAAGAAGCGGCCCATCCCAAGAACGCCCGGCGCTTCTACGAAGCCGACCATCAAGCTCCGCTGCGCTCCTCGCGCCCCACATGCTCCGTTCCCGAAGGACTTCGTTGAAGTCACCGATGCACACCCAAGGGAAGGCCGACGCCGATCGGATGAACTTCAACATCTCCCACGTCTTGTGGCGCTCACGTGCACGAGCCTCACCATACACGAGCGTGAGACGCCATGGCACACCCCCATTCTCG
Organism: Hyparrhenia diplandra; assembly: GCA_015847255.1. Classification (NCBI taxonomy): domain Eukaryota; kingdom Viridiplantae; phylum Streptophyta; class Magnoliopsida; order Poales; family Poaceae; genus Hyparrhenia; species Hyparrhenia diplandra. The sequence goes on from JADLZK010001773.1 coordinate 199,327, forward strand.
TTATTATAGAGTCTATGTGATACCGGGAATAGGGTAAAATTTCCACTCTTGTTTCTTTATTCCGAGAAAAATGCCCGGGCCTCCACTACGCCCGACACTACTTACGGCCCAAAGCATTATCGAAACCTAGAGTACTTTTTAAGGTTCTCGACACGTGTTCGATTAACTTGAGTTTTGAGCACACACAACACGGTCGGGGGCAAACCTCCGCCAGCTCGCGGAGTTCCTTGACTATTTGTCGCGGCATTGCCCAAGCCGCGACAGTTCAACCGATGCAACTCATTGCTCGGCGGTCCTCCTCCGTCGGAGGCCGCCGATGGTCTGCAAGAATCCCGGGCTCTGCCGAACCCTTCTTTGCCTTCTTCTTGTCCCTAGGGGACACATAGGCCGGTGGTGGCGGTGGAATACCACTCATCCCTTTGCTGACCGGGTCAGAACCGAAGAGGGTCTTCTTGACCTCGTCGTTCACCTCCTTGCTAGGCGGGGTGGTGGCTTCATAGGGCTCGTCGCGCGCGAGTCCTCCAAATCGCATCCATCCCCGCCTCCTTGGAGCCCTCTTCCTCGAACGAGCTAGTTTCCTTCTCCGTTCCCTTCTTTTCTCCCTCCAAAGGCTATCTCGTGCTTGATGGCGGCCTCCACGCCGGTTCCACGATCTCGTGGGCACGTTTATCCTCCCGAGCTTCTTTGGTTCACTGAATCTCCTCCCCGTTAGACCTCGAAACGTGGAGTGCCCGCCCTTTAAATCGCCTCGCGCCAACATCCGATCTCCATATTGGAGTTCCTCATCCTTGAACTCTCCCAATCCACACTCGAGGTGAGCGTGTCCCATCAGCCCGCAATGGGCTTAAGCGGGGCATCTTCTCGTACTTCACTGCTGCGGGCGCATTACAGCGGTGCCTTCAGGCGACGGGGTGACAAAGCGAACTAGGGGTTTGGATGCATCCAATATGACCCTTGCCCTGTAGAAATCTCCTCTTCCTCCCGCGACCACCTTCATCTCCACTGTGATCACTTCGCCGACCTTCTCCGCGAGCTTGCGGATAATTTCCTCCGTCCCTATACAATGGTGGGATCATATGAATTTGCACCCACGCTTGTACACTTTATGGCGGTTTTAAGGAGTTGGCGTTGCCCCATCAAACTCTTCCAAAGATCGGGCGTAGCCCCTGAAGATCCAAGGGCCTTCTTCCATGATTCTCTTCCAATCTCCGTGCAATATGCCCGCACCACAAAACAGATTAGCGTCCCTCGTAGATCGGAACGATATCTCCCTTGCCGTATTCAGCCGCCTTCATGGTGGACATCAGCGACTGCTTTCGCTGAATTTCTTGGGCGTGAGCAATCGGGCCGCCGCCATCCACTTCACCGGCGGCAACTTGCTCGCCTCGGCGCCGCCGCAAGAACAACTCCTTCCTTCTCCACCTCACTCGGACTTCGTGATCGAGCAACTTTTCCATGTCCTCTCCCGCCGCCGCCATCTCACCACGGAAAGATCCCGCCATGGCGACCTATCGCTGGAGATCACCCAAAAACTCCGGCCGAAACTCACCGTCTCCTTCCCTGCCAAGGCCGGGAAAACCGCTAAGGCAAGTCCCTTGGTCAGCCCGCGGGGAAAGAGGGGGAGACTCGGTGGTTTTGCTGGCCGCGAGTAGACCTCCTTCGGCGATCGCCGCCGAGTCGCCAAACCCTAGGAGAGCCCTAGGTCATGACTGCGTTCGTATTTGAGCGCACACCAACTGATTACTGAGCTATGGCTTAGTCCCCGCCCACGTTGTTGTGGTAAATACACAAACAAAAGCTCAATCCAAGTTCACGGGACACTTGTCGGTACGGACGGTTTGGGCTCAATCTGACCTGGACACTACTCGATCTGGGCTGCTGCCAGAGCCCACCAGGCCCAGCTGATCCTTCATAATCTGTCCAAAAGTCACAGCTTCGATACACCGTAAAAAAAAGTCGAGATGTAAAAAACAACTGTTTATCCATTTTGTGTGTTCAGCGGGCCGCCCTTCACATCGCTCTTTTTACATCACGTTTGGATTACGACGATTTGGGCTCGATCTGACAATGCACTTCGATCTGGGCTGCTCTCAGAGCCCACCAACCATTTTCTGTGTTTCAACTGCAGCAAAAAAAAATTTGACTTTGTATATATTGTAGATTTGTAGTAGAATGCCCATCAGGCTCAGTTCATCCATTTTGTATATATTTTGCGACTAATCGTTTCACGTGCTCTTTACCTCTTCTATCTATTGGCCGTAACTAGCACTAAGTACTTCTTCACCAGAAGCTCTGTTTGATAATGCTCTATTTATTTATTTACGAGTATTTGTTTAAAAGTCACGACTAGGGTACGCTGTACAAAATCGTTTTTTAAAAAAAATGTAAAAAAAAAAAACAATCCCTTTCTACCCTGTGTCAATGGAGGTCTGCAATAATTTTCAAAAGTTGGACACACGGCTTTTTGGGTCACTATGCCGTGGTTGATGTTTGCCCTTGTCCTTGTCCGCAACGCAAGCAACTGTTCCAAGAGAGAGGGATGATACCTTGCCCAAACTTGCAAGCCATCCAGTCCCAATCCCAACAGTAGTGGACACTGCAGGCACAAGCAACCTGCACGGCACCTGAAAAGAATTCTACACGCGGTAGGGTAGTGCTTGCCGTGCAGAAAAGTTTCTGGGCCAAAATTTTCAAAGGTTGCAAGGCTGTGTTGCTACTGATTTAACTCATGCCACCGCCCACCAGGGCCCTGGACTCTGGAGAGATCCACCGCCCACCAGCGCCCTGGACTCTGGAGAGTTCCAAGGCAAGGGTCAGGCACTCAGACACCTTTTTTACTTTGGTTTCCTAAGAGAATGTGCAGATCAATGGTGATCATGACTTAATCATATGCTCATGCATAAGCACTGTTATTGCCTTATCCTATTCCTAATCCCTGATCCAGATTCCAGTAGCATGGATCCCAAGGGCACATGCTAGAGAGAGAGAGAGAGATGTACCCAGATGCAGATTGAGTTAACAAATCAAGGGTAATTAGTCTCCCCAAACCACACCTTTTTTATCTCTCCATGCATGACAACATCATAATTCACATGTACATTCCTAGTCTTAGTAGCACTGACAGGCAGGCAGGCAAAGCCAACAGTAAATAAAGTGGTAAGCACCATGTAAACTCGTTTTTTACCACTAAGCAACAGATGGCGGACCATCAGATTCCCAGGTGAAAACTAAACACAAACACACCCTTTTTTTTCACCGCAGTCTGCAGAAGCAGAAAGGTGATCTCGACCAAAAGTGTGGCCACATCCTGTGCAAGTTTGTCTGGCTTTAACGCCAAGTCAGGCTGCGGCTAGCTTCGCATGCATGCACACACAGTCACACACATTTGTCGAGAGCACCGTGATTGCTCAAGTGCAGACTTGAGACTGATCAAACCAACCACCCCTACACATACAGGCCATGCATGCATACTGTGACTGCTCAGTGACCTCACATGGATCGGCTCAAAACTGTTGGGAGCTTGTCCCTCATGTGTCTCCCTAGTGCATGATGCCCTCTTCAGAGTCTTCAGTTTCCACACAGAACGCAATGGGAGTGAAATGCAGCAGTAATGGAGTTTTCACTGGGGTGGCAACTGAACTGATGAGCAGAGTTGTGACTCCGCCTGAATCCCTGAAAAGAATACGTACTTGTTCCGGTGGTGCAATTTATTTCTCTCTTCAATTTCTCCTTCAGATATTGTGTGTTGGTACAGGGTACCACTCTCTTTCTCTGTTCAAGACTTCAAGTACAAGAGACCAACAAGGACACTATCTAGTGTAGTAGGAGTATATATAGTACTCTATTACTCTCATCATTCATCAGTGTGTGAAAGAATCCGAATGATGTCTCAATTGTTGGGATTGTTCTGAAAGGTGACAAGTTCAGCAGTCAGCATGTCTTTCAATAAAACATTTCAGTTGTGAACAGTGACCACTGCTCTCCTAGATCAAATCGCAATAATGACAATGAGCACATTTGAAAAGCATAAAGATTAAATAAGTGCATGTACGTTTGTGGTATCCAATGCAAATGGGATGACAAGATAAGGGTGGTTAGTTTGGTCCATATCTTAATCACTTCAAATCTTGGCCTTATTAGCCACTCCGTCCTGTTTCATATGGTTGGCAACCACTGACTTGCAAAACACGACCGTTTTTATTCAGGAGATGCAGACTAATCTTGTTACTTTAGGTGATCAGGACAATACAGCATGCATGAATAAGAGAGCAGAGAGCTACACATTTGGATCTTCCTCAAATCAAATATGCTCTATATAACCGTTGCAGAAATAAAGTATTGCTATCAAGCAACAAATCATGCTTAGGTAGTAGGTATGAAAGGACTTGCTACCGGATGACATGATTTATATCCAAGGTTCCATCTTAATTTTATCACCATCCAAGTGTTCATGATAAAAAAGACCTCTGAATGCAGGGGAAGCTGAGTTTGTGGTCACCCTTGTCCTTGGACTTCTAGCATTTGCTCCTATTTTTGTCTTCTTCAGATAAAGACATCTCACATTTATAGTCTGATATTTTCTTGAAAAAGGAGAAGTTTGAGGACGAAGGCTCTCTTCTCTTGACTTCCGTGACATCCCCTTTGTCATGCAAAATGCGTCTTCCTGTGACGCACTGCATTCATTACTAGTTATCATTCAACTGACATAGGATGCTGTTGGTGTCCTGTTGCTAAGTTGGGTGCTAGTAATTTGGATGGATCTAACAGTAATATAATGAGCATGTTTGTTGATTTATATGCATGCACAGCTCAATTGGAACAATGCAAGATTTTAAAGAGAACTTTATATGTTTTTTGTAACCTTGCATGTCAGGTTCTTGGAAAAAGCGTGCACATTCCAACTTCAACATCTGTGGTCCAGTTCTGTCAGAGGGCCACGGTTGAATTTTTGGGAGAGCAAAAGAGATTCGGAAGAGTTCTGCAATATATGATAAAAAAAGCTTCTTTTTTACTGCCTAATATGATACTAAGATCTACTTCTAGCATTCAATTGGCTAGTTCGTGTAAAGTTTGCTGAAGTTGGGATCTCTTTGTAGCCTTGCAGTTCCGGAGTCAAATTCATGGACCATCTACTGCTATCACTCATTCATGATTCATCACTAGAGTACACAAAGGTAGATACTTTATTTATCAATGAAAGGTTGTCCGGATTTTCTGTGCCACCTTCACTACGCTACTGTATGCGGAGCCAGTTCTCTTGTTCAGTTCAGTTCATGACCGTTAGTTTCAACAGATTAAATGCTTTGGGCCTAGCTAAACTGTCCAACCAAAAATCCAAGCATGTGTTACTAACTGCAACTGAAAGGAAGCAGAACATTCATATCAATCATACTCTAAAGAACCAAACATTTATGTAATGGCTATGTTTGGATCCTCTAACTTGGTTAGAGTTAGAGTTACTTTTAGTTCTAACTCTAACCCTCAAATAACTCTAACAGGGGGACAGTTTGGATAAAAAATTTTAGAAGCAAGACTTTCCAATCACTTTTCAAGTTAGTATGCCTTTGGGTTGGTGCGCTCTACTAAAAGTAACCCAAAATATCACCTCCTTGAGGGTTCTTCTTTTTGGTGGGTTAGAGCCCAAAATAACCCAATCTAACCCATGTGTTTGGATGTTTTTGGGTTACTTGGACAAAAATTAACCCAATCTAACTCTAACCCTGACATCCAAACAAAGGGCCAATGAGAATAGTACAACATAAGATTTGTACCTTGAAAGACCAAGATACCAGCTGTCTAAAAGTTATAAAAAGTTATAAAGTGGCAAGGTGCAGCAGCATCATGAGTAAAAAGAACTGAACCACATCAATTTCGAAGTTTACTAGTGACAGTAAAGTGTAAGGGAGCTTATTTTGTTCAGAATTCCATATGACTTTCGAGAGGACACAAAATCTGAATACCCAATGGTGGCTGGCCTCAAATACTCTGTGAATGATATTCCAATATCCTACCATCTTTATCCTTTCCCAGATAAAGTAAAACTATCCAGACTTCAGATCAACAAGTTCCCAGCACTGCAACAGTAACAGAAATCCATTTTCAGCTAAACCTTCTGCAAATCCATTACACCGACGCTGCTGTCAACAACCAAAGCACAAACCAAGCAGACAGCACAGCAAATGCAGCCCAAGAGAAATTGACAAAAGCTGCAGGGAGACACTGTCCAGGTCCACCACAGATGATCCGGCCCCCCTGCCCCACCATCTGCGCTCCCCCGTTGGTTTTCTACGAGTGGTGGGGGCTGCCGGCCCACGCCCCCTGCCCTGGATCTTCTGAATCCAGGCAACCTCCACCTCCACGCCACCTAACTGTTTTGCTAATCCAGTTCTTGCCTGGCTGCAGTGGGAGTGGGACAGGACAGCCATGGCTATGCACACACCGCTCACCTATTCTGATCTGACGCCATAGGGGTCCGGTCACATGCTGTGATCCCAACTCCTTCCCTTTGCTGGTTTCCTTGTGCGATACTGCGAAGATCCCTTTCGAGGCTTTCCAGTGAGGTGTGCGTCGCCTTTTCTGCTATATCACTACTGTGCTATATAGCTCTGCTTTGTGCCATTGATGGCTTGAGAGAGAGGATTCCTCTTCATCTTCTTCGTTTACAGCTGTGGACTTTAGTGATTGCTGCCACTCCCACGGCCCCAGCTTTCGGCATCGAGATCCAAGAAGATCAGGAGGGGGAAAAAAGTGTCTTGGGACGCAATCATTAGGAGCTGTCTGCATTGCAGAGATTCTCTGCTTTGCTGTTGGCTCACTCCTTCAATTCTCCTCCTCTTGCGTGTTATCTCACTCCTTCAACCCTCCTCTTCCATAGCTGTTCCTGCTCTGGCATCTAGTAGTCAAGTTCTAGAAAAATTCAGGAAGTAGGAGATTGTTTCCACGAGGTAACATTTCAAATTCTCTTGTTCGTGCTTCTTTTTGTTTCTGATGGGATTCTCAATCCTCAGCTTAACTCTGAACATTTTCTGAAATCCTTGTTTTTTTTGGCTGTCTGCAGAGGTTGTACTGAAAGAGGAGATTAAGGGATCCAAAGGCTTCTGGATGCAATAATCACGAGGTATTGGAGAAGTTCCTTACTGTTCTTTCCAGCCGTGCAGAAGTGCAGGCTAATCATGGAAAGTGCAGGAATAGATTCCTTTTGCTCTGTCCATTCTTTTCTTGTCCTGATGAGTTGTTTCAGATTCGGTCACCCTGATAGCAGTTGCCTTTTTTTCAGTTCCCAACAGATGAAACTGTGCAGCAGGTAGGCTGAGAGGCTTCTTCTCTGACCAGCGATCAGCTTGTCCGGAGAAGAAGAGCTCTTGGTTCCGTCGCATGGAGAAGGAAGCCATGGCAGCGGGGCATGTGATGGTGCCATTGCAGAGCTTGAGCCTAGAGCTCCCAGATGGAGAAATTGTAGTGGGCTACAACAAGGACAACAAGGACACCGCGGCTCTGCAAGGTGGGAGCAGATTTCACCAATTGTTAATTGCCTGTTTAAGTGATGGTGACTTTGCATCACAGCTCATGGAACTATCTCAATCCCATGTTTGTTGTAGAGGAGATTTCAACTCTGCGATCACGGCAGCGACATCTTGACAGGAGAAGGCGGGAGGCGCTCGACAAGCTCATTGACCTGAAAGGTACAGTCTTCAATTCTTGATAGCAGTTGTTAGAGCTTGAATTTCCAGCTATCTGAGCTTCAGAGATTGGGCAACATTCAGGAAGTATTAGAGTCTTCTGCCGGGTACGACCGCTGGTCCAAACGAACAACTTGAATGCCAAATCACCAGTTACTGTTGAGCAAGAGAAGATTGCAGTCAAGTCAGTTGGGATCAAGAAAGAGTTCAGTGTTGATAGGGTTTTTGGTCAGGAGTCCACACAAGGTAACTTTTTTGCTTACTTCACTTGTAGGTTTGTCTTGCCGGCAGTATGATTCATTTCAGTGTGGTCCATGCAGAGGATGTTTTTCAAGAAGTAAAACCGATCCTCAGATCTGCACTTGACGGGCACAATGTCTGCATTCTCGCTTATGGCCAGACTGGGACAGGAAAAACCTACACAATGGTTGGTTGGTGCTTGTTCTGAACAGATTTGAGCTAAATTTATGGCTAGTGTGTATTCCGCTCAGCTTTCTGCGGTAATTCTGACAAATGAATGTATAACTGATTGCAGGAAGGAACTGACGGTAAGCTCGGTATCGTGCCTCGAGCCATCCAAGAACTATTTTCTCATGCTTCAGAAGACAGTTCATCCACATACTCTTTCTCCATAAGCATGCTTGAGGTCTACTTGGGGAGTCTCAAGGACTTGTTGGCACCAAGGCAGCCTCTCTTCAGGTCAACAGAGCCTAACACAGCATGGTAAGACTATCAGTTAACGTGTATTTTTAACAGAAATTTTATCAGTAAATCGTGAAGAAAGATCACCACTAATTGGTATGGAATTTTTATGTCCATTTTCTTTGTATACTTCAGTAATCTCAGCATACTAGCAACAAAAAGTGGTGCTGTGGAAATTGAGGGCCTGACAGATGTCTCAATACTGGACTTGAAAAAGCCAATCAGTGGTACTGCAGAGGACGACGAGCCCGATCAACATCTTGGACAAATGTCAATGATGTCTCGAGCCGGTCGCATTGGTGGGTTAACAATCTGTTCCCATTACGAACTTTCAATTGCTGCTGTTTTGCTAATTTGAGCAGTGCCCAATTTTATGTGCCTTAGCTCTGTCTATGTGTAGCTTGACAAGGATTACCATAAAGAGGCATGGAGCAACTGAAGAAGTCAGTAAGCTCTGGCTCATTGATCTTGGTGGCAGCGAGCGGTTTGCTGAAGACTGGTGCATCTGGGTTGACAATGGATGAGGGCAAGGCCATAAACCTCTCCCTGTCAGCACTTGGAGATGTCATTGCTGCACTTAGGAGAAAGAGGAGTCATGTTCCTTACAGGTAAACAGCTGATCATTCAGTTATCTTAATTACCAAATAAATAAATTTCTAATAGTTTGCTAGGGGCAAAAACCTCCATTTCAATCACATTGGGTTATTCATCAGTGCTGTCGTCTATATTCATATCTTCTTTTTAACATGTGCAGAAACAGCAAGCTTACCCAGATTCTCAGTGACTCGCTTGGTATGCAACATATTTTACATTGATTTTAAGTTTGTTCAAAAGAACATAACCACTGGAAACAAGATAATCTAACAGTTAACTGTTGAATATCTAAATAACAGGTGACCGTTCAAAAGTTCTAATGGTGGTGCACATCGGCCTTTCTGAGGGCGATGTTGGTGAAACGGTCTGTTCCCTGAACTTTTAAAAGCGAGCCAGATCAATCGAATCAAATAGAGAAATTCCAGAAGTAAGTATACAAACGGAACGAGCAATTATTCCCACCACGGCAAAAGTAAGTTTCATTATATTTAAAGGTGCCTTTATGATGTAGGATCTGAAAATGTTGAAGCAGAAGCGGCTCACAGAGCTTGACAAAGAAATCTGCAATGCTGAGGGAAGAGTTGAGGTATCTCAATGAACAAATAAGGAGGGCAGAGATCTCACTTGAAGAGAAGAGGAAGCTCACTTCATCTGTTTGTCAGGCTCTTAGTGATGAGAAGGGATCACCAAGAAGCACTCTAGTGGTAGGCCACATTGATGTCACAGAGAGCCCACACGCAACAGAGAAGGCAAAAGAGCAGGCTATCTCATGGTTCGGCTCCTCACTTCATGACTTCGACGGTGTGCAGCCGGCAAAGACATAATGTGGGAAGCCATTTTGTTAGTAAGCCAAGGCTGACAAAGTCAGTAAACAGATATCCAGCTGAGCTGAGCGGGAGCCAGTCATTCAGCTACTCAAGCTGCAAGAATGCAGCCAAGGCTAGGTCAGTGGCATTCTCATCCAGTGTGCCCAAGATGAAGTGCTTGCCAGTCAAGTCTGATCAGATCAACATAAGTAACAACAGCATCGACTCGACAGCTGCATCAGCACCACAGCGGAGGGAAAGCTTTGGCTCCAGACCGGTTCAAAGAGCACCTCTACATCAGCATAGGAGAAGGATGTCTAGCCTAACATAGCCTTACATAAATACCGATTGGACAGTTCTGATTTTAACTTGTTTTAGTGGTGAAAGGATTATGATAGCTGTTTGTGGTTTTGTCGGTGCTTGTTGGTATGTTTGTTAACTTCATAGTTTTTGACTGCTGTAACTATTGGAGGCCCTTCGTCTTTTGTTTTTGTTTGACATGGAAGGGCAAGATGTTGTGAGGAATATGGTACATGGAAATGGAATTGTAATTAGACATACTAATGCTTCTGGTTGCGATGAATTGGAATTTTGAAGAAGGAAATCCTAATGTACCATAAATATAGCATTCCAAACTGAAGGTGATTCTTCATCTACAGAAAGTACATAACATTTTTGGAAACCACATTTCAGAGATTCTAGGTTGAGAAAACACGTGTCTCATTATTGTAAAAGAGGCAATGCAACTAAGGTAAACTAACAAATTACTAAGATGATAGCAATAAGCAATTCAAAACAAATCAATAACTATGATGCATGATCCAAATCTATGCTTATTTCACCTAATTGGCATCCACACAAACAATAAACATCTGTACTTGAACAGAAAAATAGGCATTCAATGCAGCTACAACTTGTCCATGTGAATTGGAGCATAAGGACAGCGAATTGTCCCTACTTTCTTGACAAGTACGGTTCAGCACCATAGAAACAAAAAGAAGGTGATTTATGTCGTAGGATCCAGACTGTTACCTGAAAACTCAGTTTGCGCTGCTTTAATCTGCTCAGGCTTCTGAAATTATCTTCAGTAAAAGACCCATTTAATCGTGATCCACCATCCCACCCTCTTGCATTCGCAGTCCTCCTGAATTAGAATACGAAACACAGGTGCCCACATATACCTTTGGTAGCGGTCTGACTTTCCTGCTTCTGTAAATTACATGTCCATCCATGGAACTGCAGCTAGGAAACGAAGTAATCAGTAAAAAGAGTACTCTTCTTTTTGTTAACAAAAAGAGTACTATACTGAATTGTACATTGTTTTTTTATGAAAAAGGCTGCAGTGGCAAGGCAAGAGAAAAGAAACGAGGATGAACTCAAGTTCCAATGTGGTATCTCACTGAAAAATATTGTAATGCTCAGGGATGGATTATAGTGGAAGTCACACAGGAATCTTTTTATTTGTCATCACATGAATAAGCCGAGTAGCTGACAAATGTCTCATTTCCCTTTGCACCAGTTGGCCTCACTGACAAGCCATCCATGACCTTTTCTGGTCTTTAATCTCGACAAGTGTCGATTCTGATGACTTTGAGTAACAAACTGAATCTATCTACGGGGAGGGAAAGTTGAGGCATAAATCCCAAGTTCCATGTTCTGCTATAACATTCTGAATATTCAGAAACAATGCAGGACAGAACACTACCGCATCAAAACACTAGAGCAGCAAATCCTAGCCTGAGCTGATTTGCACTAAGAATGGTTATTCTGATGGAATTTGGAACAGTAGCAAAGGGAAACTTTATTAAAGGATAATGTAGTGACTTAGTGACCGAGAGGTGCAGACAAACCCAAACATCTGGGCCAAACACACAGAAAATACATGAATAATTAAGAGGAAGCCTCAGTATTCATCTTCAACACCTAGTAAATAACTAATATGCCAGTTGCAGATCCTAGGCACTACTAGGCAAGTTCCTTCATCCAAAAAACTTCCTTCATCCTTCTGGCACTGCAACCTGTCGCTGTACCATTTGCCCTCTCCCAAATCCAGACCAAACTACACCACATCCACCACAACCCTCCCAGAAAACCGAGCTGAGCGCATCATCAGGGACAAGCACAAGCACGATAATCGAAAGACGGTGATGCCATATCTCCGGATTGGACACCAGGGTCAGGGTGTCCAAGCGCCCCCATCCATCCATCCCTGTCTCCACTTATTAAAGACTACCGCGGGCGGCGGGAAGAAGGAAGCCTCAGTATTCATCTTCAACACCTAGTAAATAAATAACTAATATGCCAGTTGCAGATCCTAGGCACTACTAGGCAAGTTCCTTCATCCTTCTGGCAGTGTAAGCAACCTTTCGCTGTACCGTTTGCCAGGGGACGAAGCCGGGGAAAAATTTTAGGTGGGGCTGAACAAAAAGTGTTGCAACGTGACGTAGCTCTTCTATGACCACTCACGGTAAAATAAATTTATAGTAACATGAAGTAGTCTTATACTAAAAACATTGACTAACGATGAAATTCACAAATACTTTTGAAAAATAAAGGATGCAACCGAAAGGCCAAACTAATAAACGACATGTGACGTTGACACACATTATCCTCAATATGGCATATCATCATGTCATTGAGCCATTCGTCACCCATTATACTACGTGAATTTGTCTCTATAGTGGAAATTGAAATCTATCATGAGTTTTCCACATACAATCAATGAATCAAACATTCAATATTTCAATCTAATCATTAACGATCGGCGTAGAACTGACTCAATTTCACTTTCACAAAAAGAAAACCATCTACTTTCGTCACCCCTGCTAGACGGCCGGTGGCGGGCGTGCCCCCCACGAGCGCCCGGTTGGCGCACCTGGTTGGTCGGTTGATCCGCGTGGCGTCGCGGCCGCGGCGCTGGCGCCCCGCCCGCCCGGCCGGCCGCGTTAGCGTCACGGTAGTGAAAGGTGTGCCGCCGCACCGCGTGGTTTGGAAATTTGAAAAGGGTGCCAGGTGGATTAGGGAACATGGTTTCTTTGTTTCACGGTTTCACCTATTTTGGGCCTTTGGGCCTTGGCGAATTAATCTTATATTTCTAGCGGGTAGGGAAAAAAAGTCTCTTTTTTATCTACAGAATAAATCTCGGCCTGCTTTACCGTACATCTATGGCTACAAATTGAAGGTGGCGTTTCAGGGGCTCCATGTGCCAGGCATCGGTAGGTGGGGCTTGAGCCGGGTTGCCCCACCGCTGCCTTCGTCGCTGCCGTTTGCCCTCTCCCAAATCCAGATGAAACTACACCACACCCACCACAACCCTCCCAGAAAAACGCATCATCAGGGACAAAAACACAACCACAGTAATCGAAGACGGTGACGCCATGTCTCCTGATCGGACACCAGGGTCAGGGTGTCTAAGCGCCCCATCCATCCATCCCTGTCTCCACTTATCAAAGGCCGCGGGCGGCGGGAAGAAGGAAACGGCCTAATGGTGGGGAGGAAGCTAAACAGTTCCGCGGAATCCAGAGCTTCACCTGCGATTTTTCAGGGCAAAATCTGGCCCAGACTCCATCCGCGCCGATGCCCCTCCCGGCTCCGGCGACCGCCGCCGGCTAGGGGAACTCCCCGAGCTTCGGACGCAGGAACCGCCCACCGCCACCTGGGTCCCCCGCTCGCGCCAGCCACTGACACGCGGGGCCGCGTGTGCTCTGATGGGTCCGAGGTCCGAGGGAGAGCGACCCACTGCCCGGTGGGCCCAACCTGTAGCGCTACCTGGCCACCACGTGTTCGCCACTTGGCCACCGCCCCCTGTGCCACCGACACGTGGGCCATCCCCACCAAGGCACCCTCCCCTCCCTCTTCCTTCGAGTCACTTCCGGAATCCGGAAATAATCAAATCTCCACTAATAAAATCAAACTAAAAATAAAAACCCGAGCACAAAAAAGAAACCTAGGATAGATATTTTGTTTGTTTAATTTCCGTCCTATTCGAATCGTATCTTCTCCTCCTCGGCTCCAACGACTCCAGTTCGCCGTGGCGCGCCACCCGCCACCAGAGTCCGCCTCCCCGAACCGGATCGGAGAACCGCCTCGCCGAAGATTCCTGCGATACCCGCGCGGGGATTCCGCATCGGATCCGTCTTCCGTCATCGCCCCCGATTTCCTTCTATACATACACATACACGCAGTCCACGACGCGTAGAGGCGCCGGATTCCGTCAATTCCGGCGGCATAGCAGATCCCTTCCTCGTACACACACAGTCGGGATTGGGTGGGACTCTTTTTTTTTCTTTTCCCCGGCTAGCGGGTTGCGTGCGGGCGGGCGGCGGCGGCGGCCTTGCTTGGAAGCCAAGGCGGGGAATCGAGTGTGTTGGGGTGAAGGGAGGTGGTAAAGCTACTAGGGTTGGGGGCAGGTGATTAGTGGAAGCAGCTGTGAGGCCGGCCGAGAGGCGCAAGTGGGACGATGGGGCTGGGGATGGCGCTGGGCGACCCGCCGGCGGACTACGCCTCCGTCGCGGCGGTGGGGCTGTTCGTGGCGCTCATGTGCGTCTGCATCATCGTCGGTCACCTCCTCGAGGAGAATCGCTGGATGAACGAGTCCATCACCGCGCTCTTCATCGTGAGTCCAATCGCCTCCCTTTCTCGCTTTTTTTTTTTTTTTTTTTTTTGCCCTGAGTTCATGCTCTCTCTTTTTTTTTTCTCTGTACTGTTGGGAATTGAGGGTAAATAAATTGTGGCTTGTTTGATTGATGCGTGTGGCTTTGCAGGGGCTGGGAACTGGAGCGGTGATCCTGTTCGCGTCCAGCGGGACGCACTCGCGCGTGCTGCAGTTCAGCGAGGACCTCTTCTTTATTTACCTGCTTCCGCCCATCATATTTAATGCAGGGTATGGAGTTCTTGCAATTGATGCTATGTTCTAGCGTTATGGTGCCATTATTATTTTTTATTCATTGTTAGAGTTTATTTATCAGTTTTTCCCACAAAAAGGATTTTGTTACAATTTATCAGTTTTTTCCTACGTAAATGAAAAATAAAGAAGATTCTAACAATTAAGAAGTTGAGTTTTGGCGACAAATTGGTGATTGAGAAATTTGCTGTGACTTTAATAAGAATTAGTTCAAGAGGGCTGTTGCTACCATCCCTGTGCTTGGAATTCCCCCCCTCTCCCTTATTTTCCTTCCAATTAACACAGGAGCATCATTAATTGAAAGGCGGGGGGTCCTGCTGTTCACGTTAAAAAAGAAAAGAAAAAACAACACTTCAGTATGTGGATGTATTTGGTTACTGTTTTTGGAGCTTTCTGAGCTAAAATCCAAAAAAGATTCCCTCTTCTAAACACTTCAGTAGCAAAACAACTACGGTGTGCTATTAACATAAATATGCAATTATTCCACTGAGTATTTGGCATTAAGAGTGTAGTTGATATGCCATGTATAATATACCGAATATCTGGCACTAAGAACCTATATGTATAACTCACTCACTGTTCTCCTTTTTATTTTCTTTCCCTGTACTCCAGGTTCCAAGTGAAGAAGAAACAGTTCTTTCGAAACTTCATTACTATTACACTGTTTGGTGCAGTTGGCACCTTGATCTCTTTACTGTAATATCCCTTGGTAGGTTTGCTCCCAAATTTCATTTTTACCATGATTGTCAGTTTCTGGGTTTCTGCCTGCCTTAATTCACGTTTGATCTCACAGGCGCTCTAGGACTAGTATCAAGGCTTAATATTGGCGCACTTGAGCTTGGAGACTATCTCGGTAAGTTCATTACCCAAAGTATAAGCGCTTCCATTGCCCATATGCAGTTCTTTATTTCTGATTCTTGTATATCTTAAATTTCAGCACTTGGGGGCAATATTCTCGACCACAGACTCGGTTTGCACCTTGCAGGTGTTAAGCCAAGATGAGACACCCTTCTTGTACAGCCTCGTGTTTGGTGAAGGTGTTGTCAATGACGCAACTTCTGTTGTGTTGTTCAATGCAATCAGAACTTTGATCTTGGAAATATCAGTGGTGCCAAATTACTGAACTTTATTGGCAGTTTCCTTTATCTGTTCGGCACCAGCACCATTCTTGGAGTAGCTGTAAGTTATATGCTGCTTCCGCCTCTAGCTTTGCCAAAGTTTATTCTTTACTGACTGACATGAGTTCTGGCTGCAGTCTGGACTTCTTAGTGCTTATATCATCAAGAAGTTGTACTTTGGCAGGTTTGTACTTGACATAACATGATTTGTTTACTTGAAATTGACGACATTTCCACAACTTATATTCCTCTGATTTGACATGCACCCCAGGCACTCAACCCGATCGTGAAGTTTCCATTATGATGCTAATGGCTTATTTATCGGTACATGCTAGCGAAGTGAGCACCCTGTACTCTTAACCTCTGTAGATATTTTGTAGTTTAGAAAAGCAAATACATCTGCAAATTGTTATTGACGGTTTCCTTTTTATGGTAGTTGCTTGATTTGAGTGGCATTCTCACGGTGTTCTTCTCTTGGTATCGTAATGTCACACTATACCTGGCACAATGTGACAGAAAGTTCAAGGGTCACAACCAAGTAAGTAGCTTCATAGCTTCTGTGTGGACATTTTCCTTTGATCATGCATTCTTTGGTAATGCTTATACTAATATACCACTGGATGGATCACAGGCACGCCTTTGCAACATTTGTCGTTCATCGCCGAGACTTTTCTGTTTCTCTATGTTGGCATGGATGCATTGGATATAGAGAAGTGGAAGATTGTCAGTCAAACTTATAGGCATGCTCTCTCCCTCTTTCTCTCTCTTCATTCCTCAAGTACAAGATTTTTTCTGAATCTGTATTCTCTATCATGTGCAGCCCAGTAAAGTCTATTGCTTTGAGCTCCACCATTTTAGCCTTGGTGCTGGTTTCAAGAGCTGCTTTTGTTTTCCCACTATCCTTTCTATCAAATTTGACCAAAAACTCCAAATGGAAAGATATCTTTTAGGCAGCAGGTGAGTCTTATCTTAACTTATGTCCTCTTGAAACAGTTATGTTCCTTACATGATGTTGATCATTCAGGTTATTGTTTGGTGGTAGGGTCTCATGAGAGGTGCTGTGTCCATTCGTTGGCTTACAATAAGGTAAATCTTGTGTTGTGTTCATCTGATTTGAGCTTTGGACTGGAAATGCATTACTGCTTTTGTGTCCTCCATCCATTCAAAACATAGGTTATTTTTGTTGTCCTAAGTCAAACTTTCAAACTTCTACAAAGTTTATTTATTATAGAAATAGTCTCTTTAAATGTATTTAAACTGAAGCTGCAACATTAAACCTCTTAGATCTTATAATCATAGATTTAAAACCTAATCAGTGAGGTACCTGGTCCTCAAATAGGTGTTTCAAAGAATGTTGAAATTGGTTTTAGTAAATTGAGGAAACTTAATCTTTTATGTGTTTGTGTAACATTCACATATATTTTTTAGTTCCTACCATAGTTGAGTTGCTCCCTCTTGGAAGTAACATAGGTGCAGATCCGCGGCTAAAGCTTGGCATGTTGTATATCAGCATCTAGTTTTTCTGTCACAAATTTTCTCGAACATGCAGGAGAACTGTGCATTATTTCATTAACTAAGATAAGATAGGATAGTATATAGAAGGAAGAGGAAGAATGTAAAGCATTCTTAGCACCTCAACCCAGAAACACACACGCACATAGCACTTGGTTACAAGAATGAATAATTTTTTTTTAATTAGAGTCAGCCAGCCAAGCTAGTCTCTGTAAAACTGACATTGACAGCATATGTTATATGTTACAGCTATGAGCTCTGATGAGAACAACTTAATATAGCTATTATTTAGTAAATAATATTTGGATCTACATCAGCAAAAATAATTCTGTTTGCATAATCGTTTTCCTAGAACCCAAAACATAATTATGTTTTGCATAATCATTTTCCTAGAACCCAAAACATATTGTACTAGCATATCTTGAACTCTTGTTGTGTCCATAAAATTGACACATGTGGTTAAGGAAGTATGACACGTTATAGCTCTCTTTGTTCTATTGATGAAGAATAATTCCTTAAATATTCACATTGTACATTAACTGTAATAATGAAGCCCAATTTATTAGGTGTTCCATATGCTCATTTATGTAAATTAATTTGTTCACTAGTGGTTTGGTTTTCTTTCCTTTTTCTTGCCTATATATGCCTCAATACAGTGGCCTCACAAGGTCAGTGTTAAGTGTTCAATTGTTTGTTGTTAATGCTTTTGATCTAACCCCTGGTTTTCTATTATGCAGTTCACAAGATCAGGCCATACTCAGCAACCTAGCAATGCTATCATGATCACAAGCACAATCACTGTTGTTCTATTCAGCACAATTGTAAGTTCTTTCTCAAACTGCAACACCTCCAGATTACACACAATATAACCTGCTAGATTGATTTTTAAGCTTATATATATTGCAGACAAGTACTAAATGTAAGAACATGACTTGTGATAGAGGCATTCCTTTTCCTGCTAAAATGGGTCTGACTCGAAAAATTATCCCTCTTTTCATGCAGGTCTTTGGGCTATTGACGAAGCCACTAATCAGGCTCTTGATCCCACCAAGACACCTATCCAGGGAAACCAGCACCCTTTCCGAACCATCCAGCCCAAAGTCTTTCTTCGAGCAGCTGGTCATGAACAACCCTGATCACCCGGATATTGAGAATGGCATAAGCCCGCCGCCCAACGAGCCTCCGTTTGCTCCTAGTGAGCCCAGCACGGTCGGGTCCACTATTACTGGCGCAAGTTCGACGACGGTTTCATCGCGGCCGGTGTTTGGCGGCCGCGGTTTCGTCCCCTTCGTCCCTGGTTCACCGACTGAGAGCAGCGTGCCGCTGCTTTCTGGCAATGAGAACTGAAACCAGCGTATCCTGGGCATTGGTTTCAGCAGAAGTTTTGTAAATTAACTTTGCTTAGGTATAATTAATTGGTGTAAATCTAGGTAGTAGATTCACTTAGCTTGTATATTCTGATGTAGGCTAGTTGCATGAATGACCACACGGCTGTGGAATATCATTATCTCACTGTCCAGTCCATGCTCTTGATGAATTTGTACTTCTGAAATACAGTACTCTATATATTGGATCACGAAATATGTATCATCCCCAAATCAGTAGATTGTATATAAATTTTCAATCCGTTTTTGAGTGAATACTGTGCTTGAATTGTTCACGGGAGGATCTGATGCAGAGGAAATTGCTGGTGAGAATTTTGCTGGACTGGTGCGATTTTTTACATCAACGGCTTTGTCATTTAGCCCTTGGCCTCCCCAAGCCGATATAGCATTGGGCGTTTTTATCATTGCAAATAAAATTGTGTCTCTTGATTTATACTCATCCTAAACGCAAGTTTTTCAGTGAAGATTGTTTCTCTTGATTTGCACACAGAAATCTCACCCCTCCATTTTTCCGTATCCGTGACCGCAAGACGTATTTCCCTAGACCTCTCCATTTACGTCTTCTCGTTCCCCTCTTGGTGGCTCCGTCTCCGTCACGCTCCGTCGGTCCGTGCTCGCCGCCGTTCCTTCTTTTCCTTTTCCCTCCCAAACGGCATCAACACGCGCGCTCCCCCCCCCCAAAATCTTCTCCTAGGGTTTGCCCCTTCCTCGCCGCGAGATCCAAACCCCCAATGGACGAGACGCTCGCCTCCCCTCCGCCGCCCGGTAAGTCAGTCTGTGCCGCGGCGCTGGCCGGACCCCCGTATTTGCCCTGATTCCTCACCAGTGTATGCGCTGAATTTCGTTTTGTTTTGTGGGGGGTGTGTGTGATTCGTGCTGCTGCAGAAGGCGCGGCCGTCCGCCGCGGCCGCGGGAGGAGTACCACGCCGACTTCGAGGATGTGGCCGAGGCGGAAGGGCACGCGCCGCCCCAGTCCAAGCGGAAGCGCGCCGCATCCGCCGCCGCCGCTGCGTCCCTCGAGGACCAGCCACTCATTGGTCAGTGACTACTCGTGCATCCCTCTCCCTCCCACATTCTGCTCAACTGCGTGCGTCGGCTCCGAACACCTGCTGGGGGTTTTTAGTTTATTAGCTGCTTTCTGGGTTCGGGAAAACCTGTGCGCCCTTGCTGTTGTAGTTGTGCCAGCGCAGTGGTTTTCTGATGTGCACGGGATACTGTAGCTTTGTTGTCTCCCCGGTGGTGAATGGGGTGGTTCATCTGGTTGGCCTGCTCTTGGGTTAGTTTAGCTTGGTGAGGTCTCTGATTATGTGATGCCCTTGCTTTTGGGAAATTTTGTTGGGACTTGGGGTCAATTTGCTAGGCAATGCTAGGTTGCTGGATGGAGAAAAAGAGAGATCAATTTGTACCATCTTGGTTCCAACATATCTTTCCATAGACACTAACAATCTCGTCAAGTACCCACCTTCATTAGTAAATTTAGACATTATAAATGGGTGAAAGCCGATTCAACATCTTCCGAGTTCTGAAAAAAAAAGTCCTTACTGCATGAAGCATATAGGTTCATGGTAGAGAATGGTAACGAGGCTCCCTTGGAAAGCATTATGATCATGTTGGCAACCCCAACCAATATAGTAGCCCTTGTCCTAGTCCTGCCATGTCCGGATGTCCCACTTGAGATGATGAGTTTTTACTGGTTACCATTTGAGCCTTTATTAAGGGATATAACTAATTGGAACATGCCTGAACTAGATCTCTTTTAGTAACTATATATAATCTCTCATCTGTATGAAAAGTTTTCAATTTTTCCTGTGTTGCAACTTGCAGATATTATCAAACATAATGGCAGGCTGATCAGCCATGCTGTCAAAAAGATTGGTTGAGGATTACTTAATCCAAGAAAAATTCGTGACATTTCAGATTTTAACAATGCTATTTTGAGGTACTAGCACTGATTTTTTTCTTTTTTAGTCTTGCTTCTCCTGCTGCATTAGTTGATAAACTTATGAATCCTGGTATGACAGGCTTGTGGCGCCAAGCATGAGATTTATCCTGACTACCTTCATGAGTCTGATGTGGATGACATTGTGGTGTCTCTTGTTGACCTAGCTAGAAAGTATCCTTTGTCACCTGCTCAGCACAATTGTTCAATATTCATATTCACTATGTCATGTGTATTGCCCTCTGCTCAAACTAGTATGTATGTTTTCTTTTTGAGCAAATTTGTGATGCCTTAACTCGAAATTAGGGTCTGGTGGAAGATAATTACAACTCAAAGCATAAGGATCTCAAAAACTTCAAAGAGAACCTGGTTTCTTTTTGGGATACCTTAGTTCTTGAATGTCGAACGGCCCGTTGTTTGATGACCCTCTTGTTCCAGAAAATCAAAGACTATGTGGTCGCTCTCTATCATGGTAATTTGGGCTTACTAACCTCCCCCCTCTCCCCTGTTGCACTGTATGCATGTATTTAACATGACATGCTTATTACTTGGTGTATCTTAGTTCTCCTCCAAGAGTATATCGCCAAGTAGCTTCATTGGTTGGCTCAGCTTGTAACATCATTCATATTTGTTGCGAAGACTCTCAGTGGACAACGCGAGACCACTCAACGGCAGCTGAATGCGGAGAAGAGGAAGCAAAGTGATGGACCACTTATTGAATCTCTCAACAATAGATTAGCCTTTACTCATGCAAAACATTACATACTTGGAGGAATTGATGAAGAAGATATTCAACGGGTGAGACCTTGTACAGAACATGTGTAATTGTACTCTACTGACATATTTGTTTTTTTTCTCGGTACTTTGGAAATTACATATTTTGGTGTCTTCTAAATTTCTTCTCACATGTAGGTTATTCATGCAACCGTTATCATTGATGTTGATCCTGAGATCCGGATGTCCTGTATCAGATCTCTAGGTATTTGGGTTGTCTCCTATCCATCACTCTTTTTGCAAGATATATATTTGAAGTATCTTGGGTGGACACTGAATGATAAGGTAATAGATATTAAGTTCATTTGTTTTTTAGCTTACTAAAAACTTCTATGTATCTGTGACAATGAAGACTTTATTTTGTGTGTTCCATCAATGTAGAATGCTGGAGTTAGGAGGACTTCCATTCTTGCTTTGCAAAGTCTTTATGAAGTCGATGATAACATACCTTCCCTTGGTCTCTTTACTGAGAGGTTTTACACCAGGATGATCCAGCTTGCTGATGATATTGATGTTTCAGTAGCTGTGTCAGCTATAGGGTTGATCAAGCAATTGCTGAGGTGTGTTTTTGCAAGATAAACTCTTTTGCACCCTTATCTAGTTTTTGTTGATTATTTTGCCTGCACATTCATAAGCTAGGTCAATGTTCGATCTCGTCTTTGATGGTTTGGCTTCCCAATGAATTTCTTTGAATTGCTCTTTCATGTTCGAATAATAGTTACATGATGTTTATTCAAACCTTTTTGAACTCAAAGACTACTTTTATCAGTTGAAAATTAAGTTTAAAACAATATTTAGGCTCTTTGAGTAACCTAATTTTGTTGGTAGAAAATTAAGTCTAGACAATACTATATGATCTGGTAAGGAATAAAAGGCACTATTTCTTGAGTCCTTTAATCACCTTACACTAGGTGGTTCTAAAAAATGAAATATATTGTTCTTCCTTTTCCAGGCATCAACTATTGAGTGATGATGATTTGGGCCCACTATATGATCTTCTTATTGATGAGCCTCCAATGATTAAATGCGATTGGTGGTAGTTTATGATCACCTAATAGCAACAAAACATCAAGACCTCATCCTGGAGCTTAGAGGTACTTTGTTCTGCAAACTTTTTTACCAAAGTAGGTTCTATCACACTACTTGGTCAGTTATTAATTATAGTCTTATTCCAGATGGGGAAAATGAACCTTCTGAGGTCCATATTGGTCGAATGCTGCAAATCCTTAGGGAATTTTCAGATGACCCAGTCCTCAGTTCATATGTCATTGATGATATTTGGGATGACATGAAGGCGATGAAAGTATGCTCTACCAATTTGATTAACTTTATCCTTGAAAGAATTGTCATGTGTTTTTGTCAGTGAGGCGTTCCTGATGCTAATGAAATGATTTTTTAGGATTGGAGGTGTATGGTTTCTGTGCTTCTGATGAAAATCCTGCAATTGAACTTACTGACATAGATGGAACAAATCTAGTTAAATGCTGCATGCCTCTGCTAGAAGGCTGTTGGGGAGAGAATAGTTCCTGCAGTGGACAACAGAAAGTTGTACTACAATAAAGGCCAAAAAGGTATCTAGTCCATTTCTCTGGTTTCATATTGGCAGTGTAATCAGAGTTGTCTGATTAATCATGATTAGTCGTCCTAGTGGTATCCTGGATTCGGCTAGGGGCTCCAACTCAATTAGCTGATTAGTTTCCTGGTTGACTAGGGGTGGGATGACCAGAAACAGAATGTAATTGCTGGGCAGCTTAGGACATGGGCTGCATCTGTGATGGCTTAGGCCACTTTGGCTCATGTTTCAGCCCAATTTGCAACTGTAGATGCAGCCACCACCCTAGAGTTATCTTCATGCTTGATTTGTACTCTAGAACATATATTTGGTATGTTTGTCCTGGTATGTATAATGATGACCAGCGGATGACTAGGACTGACCAGGAACTTAGTCGCCCTGGCCAAATGACTAATATCTACTAGTCGCCTGCTTGGGTCCATGGCAATTAGGATCAATTAGACCACTTGCTAACATTGATAATTGGTAGTTCTGTTCTTGGTGATTTTGTGGTTTTGGCCTCATGAGAGTGTTGTTTATTCCAGTTCAGATTAGGAAATGTTATAGGTTTTTCAAGCATTCCATC